>PVJA010005879.1:0-76569 GCA_004027025.1 Myocastor coypus
AAAAAAAAAAAAAAAAAAAAAAAAAAAAAAAAAAAAAAAAAAAAAAAAAAAAAGAAAAGGAAATGTAACAAGTGCTTGTATGCAGACTCCCTGCGACCTTCACCTTGCTCTGAGCCTTCCTGCGCGGGGGATCGGGAAACCCACGCACCCATCTCCGGCCATCGGCCGGGGGACTCTCATTTCCTGTTGCTCTTGGGTCCTCACACCACACAGGATCTTCTTCCCACTGCCCCTAGCAAGCCCAGGGCCCATAACTGCCTAAACGACTATGGGACCCACGTCGTTCTCTTTCAAGGAGAAGTAGACTGAGGAACCACCTCTGCCTGCCCACCATGGTGAAACCCGCTCTTGCTCTGTGGTGACTTCCAGGCATTATCATGCAGCCCCAGGTCACCCATCCTGGAAAGTCCACTTAATTTCAATTAGCAAGGGGTCAAGCAGGGTGAAGTTTTCCTTAGCAATAGTAGAAAAGCAGTGACCATGTCCCGACTCTGTGTCTGAGGGCACTGTGAGGAAGACATAGGGGTCCACTGAGGAAGATATGGAGGGAACATGGCTCCTGACTGCCACATGCTGTGGCTGGCGCTGGATGCTTGCCTGGACATGAGATCACCATAGCTGGTGTCAGGGCTCTTGGCAGGTTGTCCCAGAGCTATCCTCACCCTCAGAACACAGAGGGATTTTTGGAGCTTACTGAAGAATCAGCATATAGGGGACTTTCCAAAAACACTGTACTATCACTTTCTGAACTCTAGCATTTGGGATTCGCAAGCCTTTCAAAACCACTAATCTGTTTCCTGTTGCTATAACAAAATACCCTAAGCTTGTAACTATGACAAAAGAGGTTTGTTAGGTCATAGTTTTGGAGGCTGGAAGTGCAAGAGTGTGTAGTCCTGTGTGTTTGGCCAATGACATCACAAAAGCTGGAGTGTGCCCAACAGTGTCCACAGGGGACAACAGAAAGCCACAGAGAATCACAGTCAGCTTCCTTTCGGGTGTTCTAACTAGGTCCAGACAGGACTGCATTCATTCCCTCCAGAGGGCACTACCTCGTGATGGGGCACTGGGCCCCTCTGTTAAAGGACCGGGACTTCCCTGTAGGACACACTACACCCTGTAGGACACATTACACCCTGTAGGACGCACTACGCCCTGTAGGACGCACTACACCCTGTAGGACGCACTACGCCCTGTAGGACGCCCTACGCCCTGTAGGACGCACTACGCCCTGTAGGACGCCCTACACCCTGTAGGACGCCCTACGCCCTGTAGGACGCCCTACGCCCTGTAGGACGCACTACGCCCTGTAGGACGCACTACACCCTGGCCACATCCAAGCCACAGCAGCGCATCTGTAAAAAATGCAGTCTTTGCCCCTCTTCTTGCTACATTGGAGAGAAGCCCTGACCCTGCACCTGAGAGGCAGCGGTTCTGTCGCCGGGGGAGGGGCTACAGCTTGGCGGCACTGCTTCTGCTGTGTTTCCAGCAGTAAAAGACGGTTTTAGAAGGGGCCCTGCGCCCACTTCCTAGGACTCTGTTTACTCTGCCAGGCTTAATTCCATATCGTCTGGCTGCGGCCATGGCTGCAATTCAGTAGCTAGACTGTGAATTTCCTCAAGCCAGGAGCTTTAGCAAAGGCCAGAATCTCATGGGGTGAAAACAAACAGCAAAGCTCTGGACGGTTATGGAAAGCAAAGTAAACAAAAAAAGAAAAAGGCCCAAATCAGATATGATTATTGATCAACGCCGAGCTGCCTTAATCATTTCAATGCTAATTCTAAACGCACACATATATATTGGCATTTTCATTATACAAATACACTGACATTTTCAGCTAAGAAAATACATCAAGCCATTCAAAACTGCAACCTTTGGAGAGCAAAAAATAAATAAAACTACAGCGAAAGGCGCAGAACAGAACATGTGGCGAGCTCTTCCAGGGGCGAGGCAGTCTGTGACACCTCCTCGGGTGTCCAGCATAGTGCACTGAAGTTTTAACAGTGAAACACGCACCCCACTGAAACAGGAGAGCAACACTTTCAAGAAGACGTTTCTGCCCCAGGCTCTCGGGTCTTGTCCCTGGGGATACAGCCCTTTCCCTGTAGCTCTGGATAAAGCGACCTAGAGCCTGGCTTCCCACCATGCTGTATTCTGTAAGTCAAGGGCACGAGTCTCTGCTCACATGCTCGAGAGCGACCACAAGCGAAGAGGGCTGGTGTTGTCCTGGTGACACGTCAGCCGCCCCAGCACGGCAGCCACTGTTCCCGTGAGTCACCAGCCGTGGGAAGCAGTCTGTTGGCAACTCTGTAGCCACACAGCTCCCTCCCTCTAGCCTCCTTCAGTGACTTGAAGTCATGACATATTTGTGTTTGCTTAATATTTGGCCCTGCCTCTCTTGTTTTGAGATTTGTCTTCTTCAGAATTTTTCACTACCTTCAAGGAGTGCTGAGAATGAAGTCCTGTCCCGTGGACCGCACATACATCTGAGCCAGGCCCCATGGAGAAAGACAAGGACTGTGTTGTCTCTCTTAGGTGGTAGCCTAAAGAAAACTCACCTGGAAACAGAAGAGCAGGAGGGAGGAGTGGTGGGGTATGTGCAGGGGACAGACGGGAAGGTGGCCCTAGCCCAGGCACAGTCTATGGCTACTTGTGTCACGGTAAAACCCACTAACATATACCACTGATTTATGTCAATAATTACAACAAAAACGTAGTCAGAGCTTTCTTCTCAGGAACTTCTGGCTTGCTCTGCAGAATGGATCCTCTGCTAGGTTTCTTTTCCTCCTCAGACTATCTTTTCAATAGGGTCCTGCTCACTAAGCTGCCCAGGCTGGCCTGGAACTTGTGATCCTCATGCCTCCGCTTCCTAAGTGGCTGGGACTGTAGATGTGGGCCACCGCTTCCCAAGTTTCCCACATAGCTGTCCAGTGCTGGGGCTTTAGTTCCCTGTGTGTCTGGCTTAGTTTTCTTTTCTCTTGGGTTAGCTGCTTTTTGTTTTGTTTTTCAGACTATTTCCTTTTGCTGGGTTACATCTTCCTCCTTTTTCTCTACCCCTCAGAGGGCGCTGTCTATGTGTCACTGCACAATGAACTGTCCTTATCTCACACAGAATTCTAAATACAACCATGCTTTTGCTCAGACATGGTGAGAGTCATCAGTCCATCCCCCGCCACAGTGGCCAGCAGTGCATCCTGGTCCTTTGCTGATTGCAGGCCTCTTCAATCTACTCTTGCTGTTCTAAAGTTTCAAGAGGACGGTGGGGCTCTTCCCATCGCCCCGCCCCTCCGTCCCCTAGTTCCCAAGGAGGCCTCCCTTGTAGACCTACACCTGTCAGCTCTGAAACATCGCTCTGCTCCCGCAGTTCCTGTGATCCCCTCCTTGTTTCCGAGGCCCTGACTCCTGGAAGGCCGCTATCATCCCTGGACTGCTCCCTGGGTTTCCCTCTGTCGCCCTCGTCTTTCCCATCTAACCTATGCTGTGGAATGCTCCAAGTTTTCTCAGGTTCCTTCTATCAAAACGTTTTAACTTCAGCAATCATGTTTTCCATTTCTAGGAAACAGTTCTTTTTCTATTTTCCTTCTCATAGCAATCTGTTCCTATTTTATGGCATGTTTTTCTCTTAAGTCTCCCCAAAGGTTTTTATTAGATTTGAAGATGAGCTTTAGCGCTGTATCCCCCAGGCTCAGGTATTCCTCTAGCTCATGGCGATCCTGTCTTTGTGTCCTTGTCCTGTCTGAATGCCTCTATGCGTCTGTGGACCTCCTGACTGGGTGGGCTGACCCTGGGCTCCACTGGGGGCAGGTTTGTCGCTTCAGAAAGCCCCGGTGGGGAGCCAGCCAGCAGACACCGGCCCTGCCCAGCCCTCTGTTCCCTGGAGTGATTGGCAGGATGGTTATTTTTCTCCTCAGCTGCCAAGAGGACCTTGCATATGACAATGACCAACTCTTGTAGATAAAAACAGCCCCCCAAGCTCCTCTCTATTCATTGTGTGCCTCCTTGGGGTTAGGAAGTTTATATAGCTGCTTCATTTTCATTAGATTTCTTACTTTTTTATTTGATTTCCCAAGCAATCTAGCTTCTAGTTTAAAGTTGAGAACTAGAATAAGTCTCCTGCCCAGGCTGACAGCTTGGGAGGGAGTAGAGCGAGGGCCTCCGTGCCTTGCTCTTCCCACCCAGTCCTGCTCGGTGGCCACAGGAGCCAAATGCTGCAGCTGCCATGGCCCCCACCCTGCTCTCGCTGTCCACCCTGGGCCACGCATCTGGTAAACTCGAAGCTCGGGGAGCGAGTTCCCCAGCACCAGCCGCACAGAGGCAGCCTCCTTGGTGCGCAGGAAGCGCTCGGCAAAGCGTCCACGGGGAGCTCGGCCAGGAGGTGCCATGCCACTGCAGGAGGGCAAAGAGGACATGCGGGGTACGTGCGGGAAAGCCAGGCCAGAACCCCTGTTAGTGCTGTCAGCAGTGGCTTCCTCAGCACAGCTGTCCTGCCTCAGGGATGCCATCACAGGGCTGGCCCGGCCAGCTTCTGAGGACTGCAAGGCTGAGCCTGCTCCATTGTCCAAGGCCCTGGAGCCCCCGGGAGAAGCTCCCGGCAGGATGTGCCCCACAGATGCATCTCAGCTGTGAAAGGTCAGGCCGCGGTGCCAGGGACTTCCTGCCCAGCATCAGACAGAGCCCTGTGGGCCGGATAGGTGGCAGGGAACAAGAGCTCAGCCCAGGGCCTTGGCACAGACCCAGCCGCCAGGGCCACCCTCTGCCCCTGCTGGGGTGATACCCTCCTCCCTCCCAGCCATTAGTGTTGGTGACTTGCTGGGAGACGAACAGGGCCTGGGCCATTATCCTCCTCTTGCAAGTAAGCAAACTGAGGCTCAAGAGAGAACGGATTTGTCACAGTCTTCCAAAGGCAAGGAAGACTAGCTACAGAAAGAGATAATTCTCTTTGTTTTATAAATGTAATCTCCACTCTGATCTAGAAAGGTGGTCTAGGTGTTATCATAAGTGCAGTAGTTACATGAGAGAGAAAAAAATCTTGATCCAGAAAAGATCTATGATGGTGTCAAAACCCTCAGAATAGGGCCTGGGGGTCACTGACTCTAGGCCATGCTTTGCAGTTGTTGCTAGTTCCATGCACCCTGGCCAGTCACACTTGAGTGTGCCCGGGGCTATCTAGCAGAGGTGCTGAGGTGCCCCAGCCCTAACTCAGGCCTTCTCCCGCAGGGCCTCCGGGCCCCTCTGCACCCCTTCCTGCGCACAGGAGTTGGACCCTTGCAAGGCAGCACCCACGTCAGACGACTCAGAAGACGCCTGGAGACAGGCAACGAGTGGGGCAAGGTGCACACCCGTAGAGTCCTTTGTGTTCCAAGCTGCGGATGGGCAAAAGGCCCCTCAGAGCCAGAGGAAAACTCTGAGGGTCCCCAGGAGACATCAGGCAAGGACAGATCTGGGTGCTAGGCGGTGAGAGGTGAGTTAGCACACCCCAGCCTGCAGAACGGTACCGGTTCTGCTCTGCAGCAGCCTCTGCACCCCCACCGCCTCCTGCCCTCCCCATGCTGCACTGCTCGGCCCAGCCTGTTTCATAAAAGCATGCAGTGTGACATCACCTCATCTGGCAAGATGGAAGACAGAATGTGTTAGCTGCAGCCAGAGACAGCAGTGAATTTTACAAATAGCTTTCTCGAAGCCCTCATTCAAGTTCACAAATCAGGCCCGTAACAACCTCGATTCTCCATCCCCACAGATGGAGCTGGCCGGCTTCTCATCTCAGACGAGGCCATCTGTCTTGGGGCTAATCTGGTTCCTGCAGTGTAGGAAGCTCAGACCCACCCTAGGCTTCCAGAGTTGTTTCCACTTGCAGGGCAGAGAGGCCCTTCCTTGTACACTGCAAGGCCCTGCATGTTCCTACAGAATGCTGCTATCACGGGTCGTAACAGCCAGGAGTACCTCCGAGACCAGCAAGCCAATACCTCACCGAGAAGACGAGAAAGCCGCAGGCTGGTCTTGGCCAGAGCCCTCGCTAAGGGAGCAGAACAGTATTTCAAAAATGAACACCAGTGTTTTTTTTTTCTTTTCATTTTCAGCAAATTATTTTCACTCTTAAATTTTTCCTCTGCTAAAATCAGTCACAAGCTTGGGTGTTAGGCCTTGGGAGTGGAGAAGGGGACCCTGGGCACACCGGTGTTAAATGCTTGGCTCCTGAACCTCATGGCAGTGGCAATTTTCTGGAAGCTAAGGCCTTCAATTTACAGAAGACAGGCTTCTGGAAAAAAAAAAAAAAAAAAAAAAATATATATATATATATATATATATATATATATATATATATATTTCTAAAGCTCTAAAATCTTGGCTTTTCACAGCAAGAAGTGAAGGTACAGAGTCTTCCAGGTTCAGTGCATAACCAGCAGTGCAGGGAGGGCATGAAGTGACAGCCCCTTTGGGAGCTTGGGGAGCTGGGGAAGCCCATCATCAGAAGGGGCCTGTGGTTGGTTTTTCTCGAAGGGGGTCCTCAGAACCCCATGGAAGTTGTTGGGCACCGCTGCCAAGTCCTGAGGCTCACTGGGTAGAGGTGCTGGAGGAGAGGAAGGGTGCAGGTGTGCAAGGTATGTGCAGGCAGGCGCCGTACGCCCTCAGGAGTCTGAAGTCTACAGCTCTGAGCTCACAGCCTGCCCGTTCCACGCCCACCCACTCCCTCCCCGCTGTGGCCAGTCACCTAGCACTGCCTCAGTTTCCTCAGCTGCCTAGGGGCATAACAGTGGAGCTTAGCACAGTGGGTGGTTGTGGCAGCTGAGATGGCACACAGTGTGTCCTTAGCTTGGAACCCAGCACAGAGAAGCTTCTCCTGCCGTGCACCTCTTGTTACCGTTGCTGACAAGCGAGCCGTGGCTTTGAAATCCATTTCCTTGAATCGGCAGAGCCGGGGTCTCCTGCCTGCAGGCTGACTCAGCCCTCCAGGTCATCACCACCTCTTCAGTAACTTCCACTCAGAGCTGGGATGGTGGCACTATGTGGCGTACAATCATACTGGGTGAGACCTGGAACTGCGCTCCTGTCTAGGGGGCATGACGGGAAGCCGCTTGGGACACCTGAGCTCTCTGCGAGTTCACATACCCAGGGAGCAGCTGCAGGCGGACGGGGGAGGGAAGTGGGGAAAGGAGGGAGGGGTAGCCTTCTTTGAGTTGCTAGATAATTGGGTGCAAGGCTGCCCCCACCTTCTGAGTCTGTGCAGGTGTGCGCGCATGCGCACAGCCTTTTCTCTGTTTCCTCCTCAAGGCAGCTCCGTCTCTCCCAGGAGCCCCTAACTGCAGAAGCCACTGGCTGCAAATGCACAACTCCCATGCCCCAAAGATTCAAAAAGCCCAGTGATTCAACACTCCAAGATGGAGGCTGGCGTGAGTCCTACGGGTTTATGACAACATAAGGAAACCAAAGGACCAGCAAGATCTTTCCCTCCCTCAGGGTGTCGTGTGCCTCCTTAGGGGACGGTTGCTGGACACATAGGAGGAGACTCTCCCAGGGGCCAGTGCTGCTAGCAGGAGCCGCACTCTCCGCTCTGTGTCCCCTGCCCGGTCCCCTCCCTGCCCGGTCCCCTCCCTGCTCACCCCCTTCCTCCTCCTTTCTCCCAGGTTTGGGCTCCTCTTTCTTCTACCATCAGAAGCTCTGCAGCCCTGGTAAACCTTGTGTCTGCCGTGAGCCACAGGCACCTGCCTCTCCGCACCGCCACGTTCTGTGCTTATTTTGGATCTTTAATGTGATGGCTTCTGTCAGTTTGGTGCGGTGCATTGCTTGTCTTTTCTTTTCTTTTTTTTTTTTTTTTTTTTTAGTTGGGGTTTTTTTTTTTGTATTTGGTGCCGAGGGCCACACCCAGGGCTTCCAGCTTCCGGGCAACCTTTCTACCGCTGAGCCCAATCCCCAGCCCTGGTGCTTTTCTCAAGGCATCCTATGCTTTGCTCTTTCAGAGTGATAGTGACTCTTCGCTGTTGCTTTCACTCTTACTGTAGAAAGCTGTATTTTAAGCAGACCCCGGAAGTGGCCAACAGGAAGCTTTGCATGACCACTTCTTCTCCCGGGAAGATCCACTCTCTGTCCTTCTAGCAGTCACTTTAGACCTCGCCTAAATGTGCAGGTCTTGTTGTGTCTGCTCTCTTGTCAGGACGCCTTTGCAGACTCACACGCCCTACAAACGGCACCAGCTGCACCCCCTCCAGCGGACACCCGTGCTTCTGCTAGCTCAGTGTCCAAGGCTCACGTCATTAGTGTCACGTGTGCCGAGCGCAGCCAAGCCAGACTGCACCATGAAAATGTCTCTTCTCCGCTTTTTCCCCTTCACACAATACCATTTTTGCTAAGGGAAACCCCTGTGCAAAGGGAGCAAAGGACCGCTCCAGTGTGAGAGGGGTGAGGCTCCCCCGGCACACAGAGGCCGAGACTGTCCTCTTGCCCTCCCAAGGCCTGGCAGGTAGGAGGGTGGGGCAGTGGGCTCAGGAGGGAGCTGCGCGGAGGGATGGGAGGGAGCAGGCCGGATGTCTGGACTCCGGGAGGGGGCTGCTGGGCAGACCTGGTGCTTTCCCAGCTCGGCCTCATGGCTAGGTGTTCAGGAAGGTCCTGGATGGACAGGGCCCACTGGGGAGCCTATGGCCCAGGCCCAGGTCCCCTGCCTGCTGCCCCCAGTACCCCTAAGGTCACCCTGCAGGGTCACTGCTAGACATCGATTCCATTTACTGCCCAATGAGACCCTGTGAGCTCTTGCCAGGCGGACCCCAGAGAGTGGTGGACAAAGGACTCAACACTCTCACAGAGGTCAGTGCAACACAGCGGGCATAGCGCCAGCACCCCACCGTCACCCTGTGACGTGCTAACTCAAAGGCTCCTGCTGTGCCCAGGAAACCTGAGGTGCCTACAACGAACCCACGGCCCTGGAGTGCTACTGTCCTCCCGGTGTCGAGCTGGCATGGCACCCAGCGGATGGCGGCGACGCTCACGCATGTGTGGGCATGAGGAACCATCCGGGCCCACGCTGGCCGAGGCTGCACACCTGCTCGGTGCCTGCTGGCTCCTGTCATCTCTCTGGGGCTCCGTCTACTGCTCATGAAATCTGGGAAGCCCCACTGCCTGCAGCAGTCTGTGCCTGTGCTCCATGCTGGACATGCAGGGACCAGCAGCAACCTGCAAGCACAGCTCCCCAGGCCAGCGCCTTCATCAGACTCTCGTCTCCCACCGCTGCAGGGCTGGCGTTCCAGCTGCTGGGCGCTCCCCTCAGTAGGAGCCCCAGGCGGGTATGGTGTTCTGATGAGCAAAAGCAAGCATTGCGTGGAACTAAGGGGAACGGGACTAGATCTTTCTCTGGGCTCAGGAGGCTGCCACGCTGTTAAACTTAACACCACGTTAGCATCATCAAATTGAGTTGCAAAAGAAAGTAGAAATGGATTCTCCTGTTATTTGGGTTTTAATGGCCAAGACAGGGGTTCTGATCCTTGATTTCAAACTCAGTATTTTTTCCCATTCTGGCCCCCACCTACTTCGAATTTTCCAGGCTTGGAAGAAGGCAGATTTGTTGTCTTGGAGGAGGTATCAGCGACTGTCTCCCATCAGGGAGGGCTGGGGGTCTCAGCTTCATGGCCAGCGCACCCAGGGGGTGTTTATCTTTCAAGGGGGAGAATGGCTTTTATGGATGTGTTGGGCCTTGGACCCCAAGGTGCTTTTAGAGACATGGGGGCCAGTTACATGCAGCTGCTGTTGAAATCCCCTTGGTAACCAAGGGCTCAGGGGCCCCTACGGTAAGAAGCCCTTTTAATACAAAGTCTCCCAGGGCTGGGGAGATAGCTCAGGGGTCTAAGTGCCCGCCTGGCAAACATAAGGACCTAGGTTTGATCCCCAGTTCCTCGTGCTGTGCCAGCCCTGGGACCCTGGGCGTGCTGTGCTGGATCTGAAACCAGGCATGGGGGCGCATAGCTGTAATCCCAGGGCTGGGAAGGCTGAGATGGTAGGAATACTGCAAGTCTGAGCCGCTTGGTGAAACCCTGTATCAAATAAATAAATTGAAAAAAAAAAAACATATACAAAACAGTCCCCAAGGCAGACATGTGAGGGGAGGCTATGTATAATTTTCACGTGCAATAGACTCAACTGCAAACAAATTATACATGTCTACTATGTGACCAGCTCTGGGGACAGGGATCAGTTAGGCCGCTGCTTGTAGGGTTCATGTCTACTGGGGTTCAGGCAAGCTGTGGACTGTGGATCTTCCTTCATAAACCTGGACTTTGGGGAGCTTCTGTGTACCCATGATTTGACAGGAAGAAATAAGTCTTAGGGAGCCCTGGTGGCCAGGGCCAGGCTCCGAGGCTGGGTTCTTCCTATCAGGACAGGCCAGGTAAGAGGGTCAGGACAGGGTAAAGGCCCTCAGGTGGTACCAGGAAGCAGAGCGGCCAAAGCTGGAAGCCCAGTCACAGGTAAAAGGTGAGAGCAACTGAACAGAGGCCGCTTTGTAAGCGGCAGCGGCAGTCCACCAGACTAGGACTTCCCAGAGAAAAAGGAGCACAAGCTCACCTGGGGCAGGGGCACGGCTGTCTCTGCTCTGCCTGCCCCCCCTCAGAGGGACCCCACCTACTCTCTTGCAGTCTTCATGGCAGGGGACCCCTGTGGAGTTTCCAGAGGAATGATGGGTGGACAAGTGTGATCCACGCCTTGCCCCGCCTGTTCCTCAGAGTCCACCAGGGGATGCTGAGCCTTCAGAAGGCCATGCACTCTCCCTTCCAGCTGCAGGTCCATTTTAAAGCCCAGGGTAAGGGGGACAGGGGACATGGAGCTCAACTAGAAGCCCACGGGACATGAGTATACACCAGGACATGGTGGGGGGACTGTCTTGCTCTTTACTTGTGGCTGGAACAAATACCTGACACTCAAAATGAAGGAAGGAAAGGTTTATTAGCTCACAGTTACTAAAGGTTTCAGTCCATATTCGGCTGGCCCAAGGCTGAGTGGAACAGAGCAGAGAGCGTCCAGTTCATGGTGGCAGAACAGCAACAATCGCAACAGAGGCAACTGACCAACCAGGGCAGCAGAGAGCAATAGCGCGAGTCTGTCTCTCTGTCTCTCTTTATATTACATTCAGGCTCTCTGTCTCAGCGTATCTGCCTTAAGCTATACCCATAATCCCAGAAGTACTTAGACCATAACCCCATCAGTACTAAAACACATAATCCCAGTGACTCACGAGTCAAGTCTCAATCTATAGAAGTCCCTGCCCCATGACTGTATGAGGCTTTGGGGGGACAACTAGACATAAGCTATAACAGGGACAGACTTCCACACGGACCAGGGAGCTACCTTGGCTCCCAGGCAAGTTACAGAGGAAAGAGAACGTGTATGAAACATGGCACGATTAGCCTCACAAGGGCTAAGATGACAGCTTTGACAGTCCTGTCACTTCCCAGTGTCCTGCCTGCCCTGTTACCTTTCTGGTGGTTTCCTCTGGGACAGATAAGAGCTTCTTCCGCTGCTGCTCCCCACTGCACCCCGCTACTGCCCCGATGTGTGGGCAGTGTTCTTCTCCCTGCCTGCTCTTGGTATGTGTTGGCCAATACTGACAAAGACCCCTAACTTGCAGGAAACCACTGGGCCTGAGACCTGGATGGGAGCCAGGGCATGGGTTCTAGCTTGCTGGGTCTGTTTGACAGAAGGCAGTGTAGAAATCACTGGTTTCAGCAAAGGCTTAGAGCACCACTACCATCCCGTGGGAAGCAAGAGCCCTGCGGCCTTGCCCAACCACACAGCCACCGCTTTTCTTCTTTGCGACATCACCTTCTAAGAATTTTGGGGGTTTTTTGTGAGGCTTATTTCTGATTTGCCAAACTCAAGCAGCCCTTGCTAGCACCCACATGGTCCCAGGATGGGGCAGCAGCGGCGTGGCAACGCTGCAGAGGCCCTCAGAAGAGCAGTCCTCAGGCCACGCAGAGCCCCTCCCATCCCCCAGCGCCAGGCGGCGGTCAGCCGGGCCTGGCAGTGCACACAGCTGACCAGAGCTGCGGCTTGTCCTCACCCCTGTGGGAGCCCCTGGGTCTCAGCTTCACCTGGCTCTCAGGCCAAGTTGCTGCAGGCTTCGTGGCTTACAATAACAATTGATTGTGTCATTCTTCTGGAGGGCAGAAACCCAAAACGGTACTCACTGGAGTAAACTTAAGGTGTTAGGAGGGTTGCTTGTGTTTTGAAGGCTCCAGCGGAAAACTCAAGTCCCCTGTCCCTTCCAGCCCCTGGAGGCCGCCTAGATTCCTCGGCCTGTGGCCTCTCCCACCTTCAGAGCTGTCAGCTCAGCAGCTTCCACTTTCCTCTGGCTCTGCCTCTCTTTCACTTATGAGGACGCTTCTGATAACTGGGGCCCACCTCTCCAAGGTTGGACAAACTCCCTTTTTCCATGTAAGGAACACGTGGACTAGGAAGTGGACGTCCTTGCGGAGAGGGAAGCGTCGTTCTGTTACTGCTCCAGTGCTGCAGGAAAGAGCGGAGCGTGCCCCAGGGAGGCAGGCCGCGCCGTCTGCCTCACAGTGCATCCGCAGTGAGAAACAGGATAGAGTTTGAGGACCGACTGGCCTGAGGATGGACGCGGGCCGGCTGGGGCCACTCTCGCGATGTTTAGTCAGCCGAAGAAGCCAGACACGAAAGCGTTCGCGCTAACTACGAGCAGGAGGATCGCCAGACCCCGCGCAGCTCACCTACATGGACGGAAGCCAGTCTAGCAGCTGCCCTTCGTGGGGGCCAGGTGGGGTGGCTGACTGGGAAGGAGTCACAGGGGAACTTCTTGGGGTGGCAGGGATCAAGTTTTGTGACTCGATCTTTGCAGTAGTTACAGGGTGAGATGCGGTCATCGAGCTCGCCCAAATGGCCACCCACCAAGGTTTTGATCCGTGTGGATTTGGAGCGCACTGTGACGGGAGAAAGACCCACGCCTGCATCCCACCTCTTGTTCTGCTTTTACAAAGGCCCTGTGTTCTTCGTCTCTGGCTCACTTAGAACTCTTCTCTGGGACCCTTTCTCTCTCTGCTCTGCTGTTGCCCATGGCCTGGGCTCCTACGAGCTTCCCCGAAGAGCTAGGAAGGGCGGCATAGGCGCACACAGACCTGGACCTCGTGTGGTTGGGTGGCCTCCCTTCAGAACTGCGGCCCCGTTCTTGGCTCCAGCCTGCCTCAGGCCCCCAAGAATCCTGCTTTCTGACCTCCTGCAGGAGGTCCTAAGAGACCCGATTTCCCGCAGAGCTGCTCAGGACGCAGCCATGGTCACAGCGGTTACCTGGTGCAGTTGCCCCTCTACTGTGTCGAGCTCTAGCAGAACCGCACTCTCGCGCTTTCCCTTCCAGCCTGGATCAAACATCCCGAGCACCATGTCTTCTGAATCCTTTTTTTGTCTTTAAATACGAAGAGATTCTCTGGGTCTTTTCCTCCCACCAGTACCTAGCGATTTCTTGACCTTCTAAAGCCTGTTTTACGGGGAGAAAGAAAGGAGCCGTCTTTAATTCAAAGCCCGCTTCAGGAGCTGACCTTAAGGCAGGAAAAGGTGTTCTTGTCCAATGATTATTTTTCAGAATCTAAATCTGAGAACACCCTTGCTTCAAGGCTCAAGTTAAAGAACATAAACATTACTATTAGTGTCTTTCAGAGTTGTTTTTTCAGTCAGTGAAAACTTTGTGCAATAAGCCAGCTTTCATTGTTTGTGAGCAATCTTTAAGTTTACTAAGCTTGAAGGGCTGGGAAGGAAACCAGAGGAGGCAATAAAACCCCAATAGCAAAGATTCCACTGATGTGATTACGGCTGTGGAAGAGAGGAGGTGACACATTTAAGAAGCAAACTTCTCTTTGCATCTTCCAATTACGCCCAGGAAAAATAAAAACAAGCTCAAAGGAGAGGTAATGTTTTCCACATCCACTTTAATTTCAGGCAGTTAAGAGCGGCAAGGCATTCTTTTTCAAAAACAATAAATAATGTTCCAGAGTAATTGAGAAGGCTTTCCATCTATTCCGAGATGGCAAGTCCCATTCTCTGTCATGTTTTCCGATTATCACTGTGAGTAACACTCCCGGATGCAGCCAGTTTAATTGATATCGTACCTTGTGTGTGTGTGTGTGTGTGTGTGTTTTTTTCCTGTCTGCAAAACTTGGGAAATTAAATCTTCAAGAATAAAATTATTCAATCAGTAGAACACAGCTGAATATGAACTTTTGCTTTCTTCTCTGTGGAACTTATAAGCTTCAAAATTCGGCTTTGAGGGAGAAGCCTGTTTTAGAAATGAGCTACATGGCTCAGAGTGACAAGAGCACCCAATGGGCGTTTTCTGAGCTCTGGCCACCAGAAGGGAGCCGGATTGTGATCGCTGACATCACGGCGGGTCACGGAGTTCCCAGGAGGGCCACGTTCTCTCCGAGCTTCCAAAGCCAGGCGGGGAGCGGGCATCTCTTACCTCTAACGCTTTCCATGTCATTCACAGTTAATATAATCATTTCCCCCCTTTTTTTTTGTAGTTCTGCGCATGAAGCCCAAGGCCCTGGGCTCACAGGACGCACGCAGTCTACCACTTCGCTACATCCCCAGCCCTCTTTAAATTTTTACTTTGAGATAGGGTTGCAAAAGGCCCAGGCCAGCCTGGAACTTGGGATCTTCCTGCTCCGACCTCTGAGGGGCTGGGGTTACCAGCACGCACCACCGTGACCAGCAGTAATTCTTGGTCGTTATTTACTGCTCTTCCCTGAGGGGCAGCCTCCTCTCTGCCGTCCACGGTTCTGCTAAGGCAGCACCAGGCTTCTGGCGAGTCTTCTGTTGCTCCCGAGCTCAGCCTGCCGCCCTCTTTGCCCACGGTGTGTGACAGTCTTTTGCAACAACAAAGTCTCACATGTCCTCCTTGTTTTAATATCCCAGCGGATATTCATGTAGGTGCAAATGTCTTTGTAATTATTGGAGCTTGGATCCTAGCTCCAGTTATAAATGGACACAGAACACTTTCTGCATGCTTCAGTATACTTGGAATTTTTCTGGGCTAAAATTATTTTGAAAACCAAGGGAAGAGTACATGTTGCTTTGTTAAAAACTTTGTCAAAAGTCGCTCACTATTATTTTGTCGCCAATGGCAACACAGCGTGTGGCGGCCGCATAGTCAGCCCAGTGCACCTGTATCAGCTGCGCTTGCTGGCGACGACTTCAAGCTGACATCTGGCTACTTCATTATAGATTCCGCTGCGGTCCTGTGCGCGCATCCACAAACTGAAACACGCGGTGCTTTAACACAAATCGCATCCTTTGTACTTCTCACGTATATGTCAGTTAGTCACCATATTTTGCAATCCCAAGCATAAGCAGGTTATATTATCTATCACTTTCATTTCAGGGTACTAAGTGGGAGCATCCTACAGTATGCGTTCTAAAAACATGGGCAGTGTGTCTGCAGGAGCCAAGGGCCAGGGCTGGCGAGGCAGCTGAGGGTCTGGCCGCGGCTCCAGGTGGAGGTGGAGGCGCTCTGGGTGTTCCCTGTTCTTCCGCAGGCTTCTTAGTTCCCTCTCGCCCTTTGGCCATGATGGGTCCAGTGTGGCGGCCTCGGCCTGTTGCGCACCCACACGTAAAGGAGGTCTGGATGAAAAGTGGAACTGCAATCTGAGGACTGATAGCAGGACAGGCTGCGCACAGGAGGGGCTCCCCTCGCTGGGGACCACGCCGCACCAGCGCCTTCCTGCTTTCCTGCCTGGAAGCTTCGAGCGTCTTTCTTCCTTTTCCTCTGCAGTCCCACCGCCTTCCCCTCCCTCCCCTCCTTCCTTCCTTTCTGGGTGGGATGACTGCTTTGTTAGCTCATGGTAGATACGCACGATAGCGGGTTCTGTGCTGGCACATTCGCTCTGCTCGCAAGGACCCTCTCACCCCTGCACACCCCTGGCCTGCCCTCTGCCTTCCACGGCCCTCTTCCTCTGCTCCAAGTCTGCCTTCTAGTTTCCCATCCTCTTTCCCTCCCTCGCCAGCCCCCGCTCCTGATTCCACACACGTGAGAGGAAGCACAACATCTCACCTCTCTGCCTTGCCTTGCTGAACTCGCCCGCCTCGGGTCCCACCCACCGTCCTGCAGAGCACACGATCCCATTCTTTTTTTTATGGTCTCAGCAGCTTGTTCTCAACCCTACTTTATATTTTAAAGCCATTAACTCATGGTTTTAGTTTAACTTCACTAATTTCTACGCTTTTAACCTATCTCCTTTTTATAACAGTTAATTTAAAAAATTCATTCTGTTTTGATTCCTGACTATCTGGGACTTAAATTCTCCTCTTCTAATTCCTTCTCTCCTGCCTCTCGTAGCTGTCAGATTTTTCAGACCTCTTATTTTAAACCTCATCTGTCTTATTGATTTTCCTCTGCTCTAACTTGTTCCTGTTTGACTTCCACATGGGGTTTTAGGCCTGCCATCTCTAAAGGAAATAGCTACTCATCTTGATTCTAGCCTCATTCCAAACAACCTAGGTGCTCCGCAGAAGCAAAACCAACAGGCACAAGCAGTTCTTTTAAAGAGAACGCCATGACTGAGTGCTGCGGTGGGGGATGGCCAGGCACCTACACGGGACGTCGCACTGGCTTCCACAGGAGGGGCGTGACTCGGCTAGGCACGTGTTTCCAGAGGCCTCCCAGCCCTGTCCAGCCCCACGTCCTTCGGGGACGCACAGGTGAGTGTGTTACCTGCAGCAGCCCCCCTCGACCCGGCTTCCCCCACCACCCTGGCTGATTTCCCGTCTCACACCTTCTGCCCGCAACCTTGCCTGCCCTCCCTCGGGAGGGGCAGTGCCCCGGCGGTGTCCTCGGCCCTGCAGCCCTGAACCGTCCCACAGCCATCGAGTGGCTTTTCATTTCCCTTTCCTGTCATTTCCTTTAAAACAACGTTTTGCACCCATGTGGGAGGCCAAACAGGCTGTTCCTGAGCTTCTAGCCAGTGCCCTTGGTGAGCGGCTGAGATGAAAACGTGGGTGCCTCAGACGCAGGAAGTGGTGGGCCTGCGAGCTGGGCCCCTGCACTGCCCCCGTCCAGCTGCCCCTTTGAATGCCAAAGGTTCTCTACAATACACGCTCCCCATCATCGCCTTCGTGACGGTTCCCCAGATTGTTAACTTGACTCCGAATTAGTAAGTACTTCAGGGTATGTCTGGGGTGCCAGAGGTGATTGGTGTGGGGGCAGCAGGCTGGCAGGAGACTCGCCCTGAACATGGGTGCTACCGTGTCCTAGGATGGAGCCGCAGCGAGAGGAGGAAACCCGTGAGCACAGGCACTTCTCCCCTTCCCTCCCCACACGTGGCTGCCTCGACCACGAGCTGTCCTCGTCACAGCCTTCCGCCATGTTCTGCCTCACTGCAGGCCCACGGCAGTGGTGCTCAAGGCAGTGGCATCCACTGCCAACCTCAAAGTGAACTCTCTGAAACCAAAGCCAAAGTCAACCCTCCCTCCTCTAAGCAGACTTTCCCAGGCATTTTGTCTGGGTGAGGAGAGGCTGACGGTCGGCCTGGCACCTGTCCTCCCTCCCCTTCTCACCCCTGCAAACGGCCCACGCCGAGCCCACCACGGCACCTCTGGCTGGGTTACTGCACAGTGTGCTCACAATAACTCACCAGCCTTGCTGCCAGTGGTGGCCCACCTCCAGGCCCTAAAATGTGCCCCTAGCAACAGATTTCTAAACAACCCCCATCCTATCAGACAGGGCAGCCTGGCTATGGTGGCATCCAGATTACACAGGCCCCTCTGGCATTAGCAGGCAGGTCGATGACTTGGGAATACAGAAACCAGTGTGCTGGAGAGGCAGCCATTGTCCATTGCTGCTCTGCAAGGGCCGCCTCAGATAGCATTGTGGGGGCGGGGGTGGGGGATGGGGGGGCTCAGGAGTCACAGGGCCCGCCCAGCCCGGCTCAGACCTGGGGCTGCATGCGTCACCACCAAGTGCTCCCAGCGCTAGGCTATCTCTTAGAGCTCAAAGTCCCCAGACCTGCGACAGCCTCTGGAGTCAGGATCTCCTGGAGGTGTGTGGGATACAGCTGCCTCAGAGCTGGAACCACAGAGGGATTCGGAGCATGCCTCCACTGGACAGTCGGCCCTAGTCCATGTGTATGAGGGACAAACTGGGTCCCGTGACCACAGTGCGATGCCACGCCTCTCCCAGGGGAATCGCACCACTGGCGCACAGCACGAGGACATGGTGCAGCCGTAAGGCCGGAGCCTAAATGAATCCTGAAGGAGATAGTACATTTTTTTAGCCACTTAATTGAATCTGTGGCAGTAAATCTTTTAGTCTTCTCTTAGCATTTAGAATTTCAATTTACTCCATGGATTTTTGCACTCTATGCCCGCTGAAAATGAGTGTTTGTGCTGAAAAGCTTTTAATCAACCGTTCTTGAAATGTCAGTCCCCCTTATCTCCAAAGCTCGCAGAAATCTTTGCGCCTGTGATTTTAAAAATATACTCTGCATATTCCTCCCTTCCCATCTTTATCATGGTTTAATCAGAGTCATTTTTGGTGTTCATCCGCTCCTAATCTTCTTAGATTTCTTTTTAAGGTGAATTTTCCATTTCAATCTGGCTTCGCTGACCTGCTACAATTCTCTGTGGTTATTGCCACAGTCTGACACTGGCTTCTGTGGGAAGTCCTCAGCCAGCCTGCTGTTCTAGCAGGGAGAAGGTTAATTGTCCCATCTTTAATTAAATCAGTCATTTTTCTTCTGTGCTGTTTGTAGAACGCCACAGTAAATTGAGCCATAAACCTGTTCTCTCTCTTTATGAGAACTCTGAATTTGGAGCACTCTTGGTCATTCTTTTTTGGAAAAGCTAATTTCACGGAAAAGCTAATTTCTAAAAGCCAATCTTCAGGGGAAAAAAAAAAAACACCCACAAAATATCCCTCAAAGAAATACAATTTTGCGGATTTTGATGGCAAGAAAATGTTTTAGTTTGCCAAAAGTGCTTTTTCATGTTATTGCGGCAAAATGGAAAAGTCCTCCAGACAGCGCCTGACCTGGTGGGACTGAGGGGACAGGGTGACCCTTCCCACACCCAGGACGGCCCCAGGCTCCCTGGGCCTGCAGGCGCTGCTATCGCACGAGTGGCCACCAGGGGGCAGCAACTCTCCCACCTGTGGATCCTCTCCTCCGCACCAGGCTGCCCTGACCCCTGCGTGTGGCTCTCTAATTCTCCCTGGATTTCTTTCTGGACCTCGCATTTCCCATGAGCCTAATCAGCAGCACGGGCTTAAGTCCTTGCTCTTTGATTTGCCAGGAGCATGAGTTATCTGAGCCGACGCTCCCTGTGATTTGTAGGTTGGAGTATTCAACCGTACTGCTGTGACCTTTTCAATATTCTGTCATTAGAGGGGCTGGCCATTTCAACCTCCTCCTGAGCAGAGTGTGTCCAGCATGTGCTGAATATGGAGAAGGGCCAGTGAATCAGAGCGACGAAGGCTGGAAAGGTCGAACGAGGGCCGAGGGTATCAGCATTCACATCGGTGTCGGCAGCCGTGGGCTGCAAGCCACCTGCCCCCCAGGGTGCAGTGGAACCCAGCAGCTCCTTGGCCCCCAGGGTGACCCAGACCTCTTATCTTCAACAGCCCATTTGGCCGGGCTCCGACTGCTCCCACCTCATCTTCCACGGCCCTTCACCTCACCTCCTGTTCCCAGCCAC
This sequence comes from Myocastor coypus, assembly GCA_004027025.1. Taxonomy (NCBI): domain Eukaryota; kingdom Metazoa; phylum Chordata; class Mammalia; order Rodentia; family Myocastoridae; genus Myocastor; species Myocastor coypus. Next base: position 19,669 of record PVJA010005879.1, read on the forward strand.
AGAGGCTTTGGATGCTGCCTCAGACCTGCCAAGCTCCCTTTAGCCCAGAGCCTGGGCTCAGATCTCTCCTTCTTTAGCTTCCTGCGGGGCGGTCTACACCTCAACACTGAGTCCTCAGCTCCGAGGACGACGCCCCTGCTCCACACAGAAACAGGAACCTGGCCGCGCTCCGGATGGCCTTCTTCATAGCTCTGTGCTTATTCCTCTTGTCATGCACAAGCACCTATGGGAAGGGATCTGATCAGGCCCCCACAGGGCCAGCAGAGCCACAAGGACACAGTAGGTCCTCAGTAAATGGTTACTGAATAAACACAGCGGTACAGGTGAGTAAAACAGAATCCCACAGTCCAGGCCTTCTTTGGTCACCACAAACTCTCCCTGCCTCCACCTTGTGCTTTCCTCCCCTTCTTTGGAGAGCCCGTGCCACATGCCCCAAGAGCCCAAGACACCTGGGAGACTGACACAAAGAATTCATTGCAGTTACTCAAAGCAGCAGCAAAGGGCTCCTCTAGACAGAAATTTCATACAAAAGCACAGAGCAGCACCAAATGTATCGCAATGAAGCCATTTTCAGCACCTGAGCTTTAGCCCAGTGTGGTGCCACAGGCCTGTAATCCCAGCACATGGGAGGCTGAGGCAGGACGGCCACTAATTCAAGACCACCCTGAATATACAGGGAAAAGCCCATCTGAAAAAAAAATCAGCAAAACAGAACAAAGCAGTAATAACAATAAAAAGTTTCCACATCTCTAAATCATCATTTAAATTTGGGTTTGTATTGAAACGTTGAAGCCAACTAGTATCAGGATGAGAAGCAGCTAGGATTCAGAGGAGGACCCCCAGTCTGCTCTTCAGTGGCTCTCAACCTTTCTAATGCCGTGACCCCGCAATACAGTTCCTCATGTTGCAGTGACCCCAAACCAAAAAATAATTTTGGTGGCTACTTCAAAACCGTAATTTTGCTACAGTTACGATTTGGAATGGCTTTAGGCGACCCCTGTGTTTTGGTCATTCAAACCCCTGCTGGCGTCGTGACCCACAGGTTGAGAACCGCTGCTTTAGGTAGACGACAGAGGAGCTCTGAGAAGAGCTCCTGGCTCAGGGCAGGCGGCAGGCAAGGGACAGAGGATCCATGGGAACTGGTTTATCAGCAGGGGAGAAGTGGTCCCTGAGGTGCTGGAGCAAATACTAAGCCTGGCCAGAACCTGATCCTCAAGGCTGGGATCTCTGTGTCTCTTCCACCAAAGAGAAGGGGCCTGCTTTCCAGCACTTTCTGATAGCAACAATGCTGGGGTAGGAAGTTGTCTCCCAAATAGTGTGAGGACATGGGTCCAGGACATCTTCCCTCAGCCCTAAGGTAAACGAGGAAGCGGTCCCACCATGGGTCTCCTCCTCCCAGTTTTTTTTTTTTTTTAAGGAACCTAGCCAACACACCCCGGGAGGGCTTGTGTTTGGTTCCTTTCTAACCAGACCCCGTGCTTTTAGGATAATAACATGAGCCGATCACCCACCTCCCTGCCCCCGTCACAACCTGAGACATTTTCCCTGAGTGCCTTCGTAAGAGCCCTTGAACAGCTGCCGCCACCGGGCTGCATCTGTGTCCCGACTCTCCTTGAAGATGAAAGGTGTTCGACAGCGGGAGGAGGCAGGCTTCCCTGGCACTGTGGGTTTTCTGCAGTAGGCCACACTGGGAGTTTTGAATCAAAGATCAGGAGAGTAGAAAAAGAAATTAAAGCCACTGGTTTTAAAGAGCCTGCTGGCTATGATCCTTGAGAGAGAACAAATCAAACGATTCCACAGGTGACGCGGATGTACCTGAACAGAAACCTAACACGGTTGCGCATTTCCTTCGGCTGGAGCTTTGGTTTCCAAGTCTGCTGCTGATAAACCCAGGCCTCACAGGCAGGATGCAGATACCAGGCTTGAGACCAGGTGACCACCCTGTCCACCCTGCCTTGCGCACTTGGGCTTGGCCAAGGAGAGGAGTGGCCTTTGTCCCCTGGCTCCTGGGAGGTGACAGCTAAGCCCCTGAAATGTGTAGCCTCATAGGAGCATTTGTGTACATTGGTGTTTGACAGCCCACATAGGGATAATGTGACTTGTGGCAAAGGGCGTGGAACCTGCTGTGCCAGCCCAGCCTCTGAAGTGGCCAGCAGCTACCGGACTGCATAAGTGGCCAGCCGTGTCTTTTGTTTGTTTGTTTGTTTATTTATTTATTTATTTATCCGGCTCAGCCTGCCCTGAGGGCAGGGCTGGAGCAGCATGTGGTGCCAGGGATCGATCCTCAGTCCCTGCAGCCACCTAAGCTTTCCTAAGCAGGCGCTTTAGACCACTGAGCCATCCTGTTGGGCTCCCAGCCATGTCTCTGAGGCTGCAGCCCACACGGTCTATGGACACCAGGGCTCACCAGAGCCTCGTGGCTCTGTGGGGAGCAGTGTGGAGAAGCGTCTCCTTCCCTTCCAGGTGTGCTCTGGCGCCCCCAGTGGGTGTCTGAACCCATGCTGAGCAGCAAAGCTCATATATGAGCATTAGGAATCTGCAAGGATGGAACCCATAGCTGAGACAGCCACCGAGGGGCGAGCTGGCGGGTAGTGTGTACGGGGCATGCGCTAGACCGAAGGACGGGTCTCTGGGATGGGGCACAGCAGGACGGCATGAAATCCTGCCATAGTACTCAATTTAAAATCTATGTGTCTTAGTTACTTTTCACTTGTTGCTGGGACAAGTACCTGACCCTCACAATGACGGAAGGAAAGGGTTATGTAGCTCACAGTTACTGGAGGTTTCAGTCCATATTTGGCCGGCTCCAAGGATGAGTGGAACAGGGCAGAGAGCATCCAGCTCATGGCAGTGGAACAGCAACAAAATGGTAACAGAGGCAGCCAAGCAAACAGGGGAGCAGAGAGCAGCTGCACTAGTCTGTCTCTCTGTCTTTTTTATATTGCATTCAGGCTCTCCGCCTCAGCTTATCCACCTTAGGCTACATCCATAATCCCAGAAGTACTTAAAACACATAATCCCAGGGATCATGGATCAAGTCTCAAACTCTAGATTAGTGGTCAATCACATAATCCCAGTGACTCATAAGTCAAGTCTCAATCTATACAAGTCCTCGCCCCATCACTGCATGATGCTTTGGGGCGGACAACTACGCATACACCATAACACTATGAGCTGGTTTCTGAAATTTTCTGTTTGGTAACTTTGGGCCATGGTTGAGCACAGCTAACTGAGAGCGAGAGCGCAGATCACGGAGGGCAGCTGGACTGTCACGCGCTGCTGTTACTGGGAGGAGCAGGGACTCTGTGGGCAAGCAGCTGGGAAGCTCTGTGCTTGGGACCCCGGCCCTGCCCGATGTGGCTCTGCCCTCTGCCGCTTCCTGTCTGCGCCACGTCCTGGGAATCTGGGTTTCCTGGAGTCCTGGGAGGCCTTCTAGCCGATCATCAGAAGTGGGTGTGGTCTTGGGGACCACATAATTGACATGCAGAGAGCAGGAGGAAGAGCCAGGGAGAGCTCAGGTCTCAGACGCCCAGCCGAGCTCCCACAGGGAGGGGCTCCCCTGAGCCCGGGGACAGTCACACACAGCGGCACTCCGAGGAGCCAAGCCCTGCCATCCAGCCCCATACGGACTGGTGCCCTGGCCTTGTAGCCAGATGTACGTGGGGCTCCAAGCCAAAGCCCACTGGGTCCTTGCCCTGTCCCCTGGCTATGGACGTGTCATTGGCTTGTCACCTGGCCCCTTCTAAGTGAGGATCAGGTATCAGGTCAAGACTTTTCCTGATGCCAATGGCTTTTATACAAAAGTTTTTTTTTTTTTTTTTTTTTGAGACCATGCCTCAGGCACTCAGTTCTCATGGTGGAAGACAAACAAACAATCCTGAGCCATGTATGGGTGACCAGGCCAACAAGGCTGGCTCCTGAGGTGGGCGTGGGTTCCATGTGCACAGGTGAGTGGCCTGCCAGGTGCCGCCAACCTCCAAAGTACCCAGCCTGCCCTCTCCTTGCCTAAGTGTGTCTCTCTGTGTGTTCCAAAACTCAGTGCCCATCTGACATTCCAGACTTGGCTAAAGAGAATCATGCTCTTAATAAGATCAGAAGCCATCAGTTGGGGCCTGCAGGTGGCACGGGCATCTCGCTAGCACACGGCACACACAGCCCCTGTGCACGGCCGGCTTGGACTCCTTGCACCTGTGGCTCCTCAGCCGGCCCGGGGCTGAGGTCTACCCAGAGATACCTACTGCCTGTCCCAGGAGAGCCTTGGGGTGCACAGCAGGAAGAGGACCTGCAAATGGCCAGGCCGGCCCCTCACTGAGCAGGGGGGAGAGTGGGCGCCTGGCAGAGGCGAGCTGGGAAGTCGGGCTGGCTCAGCGCCACCACCCAGGGTGGCTGGAATGCCAGGTCCCTGAACCCAGTGGGGCCTCATCCTCACAGGCAGACACTTGGACATGGAGTGATTTTAGAGACCAGCAGGCCTGGGACAATGGCCTGGAGTGACATCTGTCAGGGTCACAGACCTGAAGCGGAAGAGCTTAGTTTGCCAGTCAAACTGCTATGGTGGAGAGTGCCCCCTGGTGGTACCCTGGTGGCAGAGGCTACAGGACAGCTAGGCTCTGATGCAGGAGCGGGAACACCCACGTCCTCCTTCAGGTGATCCTGTGGCCCTGCTGACCACAGCAGGCCTGTCTGTCAGGCCAGCCTACACCCAGCTGGCCAAGGTAATCCGGCTGGGCTCCAATGCCCTTCTCTGGGCAGCTTCCTGGCCACCCCAGGGCTCACTGTCCCACCTCCTGCATGGTGAATCATGACCTAACTGCCCCTATCCACCCGGATGAGATCAGCCTTCCCTGGGGCAGAGGCAGGATGGGCACTATCCGACCCCGCTGGGTGGGAATGGCAGCCTGTCTTAGTAATGGCATCCCGGCTAGAAGGCCTTAGGATCCAGACTGCTGCTCTGTTGGCTTGAGGAGGGAGCATGGCACTGGGGGTGCTGTGGGCGCAGAAGGCGGAGAGGTTCCCCAACTCCGGAGCTGGGGGAGTGGTTGTGAGAACAGGGTGAAGGAAGGAACACAGGGAACTCAGAGGGCGGGAGGAGGGTGGGCACTGAGCCACCGGGGCAGCAGGGTGCTCTGTGTAGGTGGGACACTGGCCACACTGAGCAGCCCAGCGTGGAGGCGCGCGCTGCCATCAGGCCTGAGAGGACGGCCTCACCTATCCGGATCCAGCTTTCTCTGAGCCTGGGTGGCCTGGGGCAATGTTGGCAAGCTGGTCCCAAAGAGGGAGCAGGCCCGGCGCCTGTGCTGGAGTACTGAGAGGAGCTCTGTGGCCCTGCAGCACAGCAAGGCAGCCTGGGGTACCTTGCCACCTGCGTGTCCATGGCAGAGGGTGTGTCTTAGTTACTTTTTGCTCATTGCTGGGAAAATACCCAACACTCAAAATGAAGGAAGGAAAGGTTTATTTAGCTCACAGTTCGTAGAGGTTTCAGTCCATATTCGGCTGGCCCAAGGCTGAGTGGAGCAGGGTTGAGAGCATCCAGTTCATGGCGGCGGAACAGCAACAAAATGGTGACAGAGGTAGCCAACCAACACGGCAGCAGAGCAGCAGCAACAGCTAGAGCTCAGTCTGTCTCTCTGTCTCTCTTTATATTACATTCAGGCTCTCCGCCTTAGCTCCCGCCCTAAGCTACACCCATAATCCCAGAAGTACTTCCACCCATAATCCCATCAGTACTAAAACCTATCATCCCAGGGATCATGGATCAAGTCTCAAACTCTAGAAGTCCCTGACCAGTGACTCCATGAGGCTTTCGGGGGACAACTAGACATAAACCATAACAGGGTGACTGGCCAAATCCTGCCCTGCTCAGGACTGACCCACCAGTTCTGCCCCCCGAAATGTTGTTGCAGGGCAGGGGAGCTCTGGGGAGGAGCCCTGGAGCCAGGGAGTCACCTGCAGAATGACACAGCATGGTGCTGATGCACAGTCACAAAACCAGGGTCATCTTCACCTGGGCCTCAGGCACCTTGAAGGGTGACACCCACCTCAGCACTGTGGACTCGCCGGAGTGTCACCGGAATAAACAGACTTGTGGCTTGCAAGACCCTGAGGTGCCGGCCTCCCCTGTCGGAGGCAGAAGGAGCCCCCACTCCATTCCTCTGCCTCTCTCTTGATAGGCTCAGCCCCGCAGCCTCTGCCTGGGCCTCCCCTGGTGTCCAGGCCCAGGTGCCCTGCTGCTAGAAAGCTCACCCTTCCATGGTGGCAAGGCTTGCACACGGGGGAAGGGACGACTCATGTCCGCACTGGAAAGCAGGCCGCCTAGGGCCAGCCTGCTGTCACCCACGCTCTCTGTCAGAGCTGCCCAGACATCTGTTCCCAGGTCCAGGGGAACAGTCTTCAGCTTTGGGGATGGTTTGTTTCTCCTACTGGGAGATCTGGAGACCAGCCAGGGGAACTTGCTCCTTGTTTTGTGGGTGACATTTCTACACGACCACGCCACCCAGGATTTCTCCCTGGGTCACTGGCGCTAGCATCATTCACCCTGGGCATGGCTTGGGGCACCTGATGAGCGGAGGCTTCCCTCCGTGAGCAGCTGCCCCCTTGCCCTCGTACCCTCTACAGACCCACACGGTGCATGCCCAGGAGGAAGCCCGTGTGGGAAGCAGGAGGAAGCATCCGCCTCAGTGGGACACATGGTGGGGCCAAGCCCAGCCACATAGGAATTGCTGACTATCCGAGCCTCTTGGCTCCTCCGTAGCAGACACTGAACAAAGACAGCAGGCTAAGACTCGTGAGGGAATGGGCACCGCTGGAAGTTCCTGACTCTGCTCGGGTTAAAATGAGCTCCATACTGGAGCAGGGCCTGAGCAGGGTGGGTGGCGGCCCCAGGCCCAGCAGCTACTGGGGGTGGGATGCCTCACTCACGCCCTCTGCCTGGGAAGCGCCGACTCCAGCCTTGTCCATGCAGCCCAGGACGGGGCCGCCATGGCCCTCCGCCTCCCCGGGTGGGGACTAGGGTGCTCCCACTCAGAGAGGGGACCCGAGGTGAGCATGAAGCCCTGCCTGCCTGAGGCTGCCGCAAATGCTCAGAGCAGCTCCCAGAGCTCCGGAAGCACCCTGCCCAACCCTGCAGGAAGTGTGGACACAGCCCCTGCTGAGCATCATACAGAGGCCAAGTCACTGGCCTGCCTGACCTGAAGTGGACTCCTGGGACGAGCCCACCCCAAGTCCCAAGGCCACCCTGCTCTTAGTGGTGATGATTTAGAAGGGCGGTGCCACAGGATCCAGGAAGGCTCTGCTCCCCTCCGTCTCTTAACATTTTCCCTTCTAGAGGAAAATAACAATCGTACTCCATCTTGGCTAACGTGAGCCCTTCTGGCCATCTTCTTGGTGAGAAGTGAAACTTAAAAGCCTCCCTAGCTGGAGACTGAGTTTTGTGTCACCTCACACTTGCGCGTAGAAGCCTAAATTCCCAGTGTGATGGGATTGGAGGCAGGGCCTGGGGAGGTAATTAGGCGATCGTAGTGGAGCCTTCACAGATGGGCTCAGTGCCTTTATCAGAAAAGACATAAAAGAGTTCATCTCTGTCTCTCCATGTCTGTGCCTGTCCGTCTTCTTCCCTCCTGTCCCCACACCTTGTAAGGAGACGAGAAGATGACCGTGGATTGAAGACGGTGGTCAACTTGAAACAGCCAGCTGAGCTGACAGAGTGTGGTGCTGGGGTGGGAGGCCCCCCGGGATTGCGGCTGGCAGAATAAAGGGATATCTGGAGAGGAAGGAGGGTGCTGAGAGGCCAGAGGAGCTGACTGGGACAGCTGAGAGGCTGCTGGGAGCCCGCGGGAGTTGTTAGGGAGCTGCTGCTTCTCCCGGGATGCTGGGCTGGGTGACCTTGTGCTGGTTGTCCTGGTGAACTTGGTTGCTCTCCCTGGAGGCCCTCAAGACCTGACTGCTACTGAGGATGGCTACGGTTCACTCTGGGAAGCTCTGGTCCTCACCTTCAGCATCTGTTCCTGGCTCCTGAGGGGAAGATGGTGCACGGCTCACCCTCCTGGAGAAGCTTATTGTGTTGGTTTTCCTGATGGAACCCAGGTTTCCTCATTGCTGGAGGAGCTCCTGGCCTCACTGTTGCTGAGGCTCTCATCGTCCCTAAGGGAGGCTGTGGTACCTTTGGGGGAGCTCTGGTTCTTACTTGAGCGTCACTTCCTGACTCCAGTGCGGACCCGTCAGCCTGCTGGCACAGATCCTTCATCCCGCTGGCACAGACTTCTAGCTTCCATCACTGGCCCCTGGGCCTGTCCTGCATAGCGGGCCTGCCTGCATGAGACATTGTCATGGGCTCAAGGCCTCCAGTTAGACTAGTGGGAGGTGTTGCTATGGGCTCTAGGTCTTCGGCTGGACTCACGCAGGATATTAGATCCAGGCTCTCCACTGGATTCTTTAGTCTTTTTTGTGTGGACAGATTTCCTGCACTCTTTGTATTTGATTCTTTGGGTGATTATAAAATAATCTTATAAAATGTGTCCTGTATTGTATTGTTTCCTTGGCAAAACCCCAAACCATGATTCCGTCTGTAAATCTGGAAGAATGCTCCTATCAGGCACCAGAACCGCTAGCACCCGGATCTTCCCAGGCCCCAGAGCTGCGAGAAGTGAATTCCTCCAGCCACCCTGTCCATAGCATTTTACCGACAGCAGGAGCCCAGGCAGCTTACCTCGCTGCCACAGAACCGAGCTAATGAGGAGCTCCCAAAGCACAACGTTGAATCCAGCTTGATGCTAGTGCCAGGTGACATGCGACCCCAGACTGGGGAGGAGGATGTGTAATTCAAACATTTCAGATTTGGATAGAAACATGAGGGGCCATCGAGCTCACGCCAGTCTGACAGTGAGTGGGTGGAGCTCTGTGAGCTGGCGCAGGACCTGGTGCAGTTTCCACCATGGCACTGGCTTCTCCCGCAGGAGCAATTTCTCAGTGAATGCACCCTGTTACGGGGAACTCCTGAGCACACGCCAGATGCTCCGTCTGGGTCGGGGGCCCTTTTCCCAGGAAAGTGATGGTTTGAGTGAAGAGATTGGTTTATAAGGTGTTATTTTGAAACACACACACACACACACACACACACACACACACACCACTGTACACATGCATTATATAAACATGAAGAAAAACTTCTCCATAAACTTACATGCTATACTATTATCTATGGTTCTCCCTGATGGCAAATAACTTCTTTTTTTTTTTTTTTTTTCTTTTGTGCTTTTCTGTATTTCCTACATTTCTGGAAATAACACACAATGCCTTTGTAATCAGAAAAACAACAACAATCAAAAGAAAGCAATTGCAGAGACTCTTAAAGCCTCCCCCAATCAAGGTTTTCCTGCCTTGACTGAGGCAGCGAAGCCTCATGCTAGGTTCTCATTGTCTGGGAGCAGCTGGAGCACTGGTGAAAGCACAGGGGAGCAGACTGGGAGGAGAGGCGGAGGAGGGCTTCTCAGGCAGGTGCTCCTCTGCCACAACAACGCACCTTATTCCCTCCGCTCCTGTCGGGCGCAGTTGATCCAGTAGAGCGGCCACCAAATGCACCTCGTTGCCTACAATTCTGGCTTTCCGTCACAGCTGGCATCAGAATAGACCAAGGTTTAGCTGTTCTTCCCACACTGACATGATTACGTGAAAGGAAGCCTTTTAAGGAGAGAGTGGGGATGGCAGAAGAGGTAGGTGTTTTTGAAAGAGCGAAGGTGCTAGAGAGCAGATATGTTGTGTGCATCAAGTGACATCCGGACTCCAAAAGTGGGCATGTATGGAATGCTGACAGCTGGGAAGACATGGTCTCACCAAGATGTCACTTCTCCTCAAGCTGACCCCTGGATTCCAAGCGATCCAAGCCATATCTTAGGCAAATGCAAGTGCACACGCCTAGTGCACGTTCTTCTCTACAAAGACCCGGGACATTGGTGCCCTCAGGGCAGACAAGAGCTTGCCCCAGGGAATCAGATGTTGTGATAGAGCTTTGGAGGTTAAGGCAGGGTGTGGCTGGTGCTCGGACCAATTGAACAGAAGAAAGGGCTCTGCACTGGGTTTCTGCAGATGCGAGCATAGCATAGGGCAGTGATGGTGACGCAGATATCTGAGAAAACAGATTTCTAAACAAAAAATGGTCCTTGTGCCATTTGGGATATGTGTTTGAAAAATAGAACCCAGCCTCCACTTTATACCATTCACAAATACTAAACACAAGATAGGACTAAGAAATAATAGATTCAGTGTCTAGAATGCAGCATGAAGAGGTCTGTAAACCTGCTTTCCACAGAAATGAACAAAATTGGTAAAATGATAAAACGAAAAGGCAATCTACCTCACCCCAAACGCAGCCATCCAGAGCACTTCGGAATATGTTAAGAAGCACATACTAATGAAAATGTACAGCTCTTGGGATGGACAGGAGGTGGCTTCTCAGACCACAGCCTGCTGGCTCCTCCTCTCCTGGCCAGTGCAGGAGAGGAAGCTCCCGTCTGCTTGGGGTGGCCGAGGAGGCCAGGCTGCATTCTCCTGACTCCTACTCTAGGTCTGCGTGGCCTTACCATGAGGGAGACCTGGAGCCAGCGATGGGGAGGGCGGCCGGAGCAGCGCGTCTCATTCTCCCCAGCTCCGTGCTGCCAACGCTACATTTTAGGCATGTAGTGAAGAGCCTGGAGCTCCCGCTTCCCTTGAGGTCCTGACTTTTCAGACTCTGCTGTGGTTGTGTAGCCCATCCCAAGCCTGGGGTGTCGCCCTGAGAGAGCCTGGGCTCTGATCACCAACTCGCGGAGCAGTGTCTTAGAGACTGTGACCAGGGTAAAAATAGACCCTAAAAATGGGGGAGCACTGACCAGAAGGAGCTGATTTGATTTGGAACAGATCGTATGGAAGCTCAGGCCTAAGGGCGCTCTGCAAATGGTGTGCTTTCGGGGGCTTGGGAGATGCGTGATCAAGGGACCAGCTTCCAGCTCCACCAGAGCAGTGAATAGAGCGCTGGGCCAGCTGCATGTGTAAGAAGTGACCAAAGGCCGCAGAGCACACCGATAAATAGGGAGAGGCCCAGAAGGAAGGGAGAGGGGGAGGGGGCAGGAAAAATATTTGATGAAAATATTAATTAACATATCAATTAAAATTAGCTAATTAATTAAAATTAGTTAAAAAGCTTCAAGCAGGAAAAACACAGGTTCTCACCCTCACACTCGCTAAGAATGCTGAAAGCCAAAAACAAAGAACAATTTGAAAGTAGCAAGAGAAAAATTATTAGTGTACGAGGAACACCAACGGGAGTAGCAGCTGACTTCCCATCAGCAATAACTGAAGTGAGAAGGCAGAGAGGCAACCTATTAGGTGCGTTCAGAAAAATCCAACAAAACTGTTGACAAAAATTTTATACTCAATAATCCGTTTTGCAAAAATTAAGACACATAAGGAAATATACAGATAAACCCAAATGGATCGTTAATTGCTACAATACCCACTGTACAAGAAGTGCTGAAGGGAGGAGGTCTTCTGGGGACAGCAAGTGACCTCAAGCGATCACTGAAACCCATGTGTTAAAGAAATCACTGGCAAAGATAACTATGTAACGAACCGAGAGAGTAAACATGTATATTTATTTTCCTTCTTTGTCTTAACCAATATTAAAGGCGATTCTAATAATATGCATGCAATAGTGCCAGGCTGGTAACACAGACGCATGTGACAGTTGATCATGACAGCTCAGACGAGGCAGGGGGTACAAAATTGTATGGGGCAAAGTAAACAAGTCCAGCTGGTAACAGAGAAGAAAGCTGGCGACCACAGGGCAGGAGGTCAGGGTATAAATTCTATACCTACACACAGTCTCGTTTCCTTCTCAGCTCCTTTCAGGCAGAAAAAAAAGAAAAATTCAATGTGTCATTGAGTTATTAATGTATATAGACGTGATAGGTGTAAGAATGCCAGCAGGAAAGTCCAGGGAGGGGACCCAGGGACAGGATCCAGGCATGCAGGAGCAGTGTTTTCATGTCATGGTAGGACTAAGTTAGCACAACGGAAGCATAGGTTCTGGTAGGTGGAGCTGTGCATGGTAAGCCCTGGAGCCGTGGCTGGAAAATAAATCTGAAAAAAAAAAAAAAGTGCTACAATGTTCTCATAGTAAATATTCTCTTAGTGCAAAATAAAGGACTCCAGGAAAAATTTTAAAAATACCTAAAAAGACAGGAGATATGCCAGAAAATAGAGCAAAATAGTAAAATGTATTTCTACCTATGCCAATAATATTAAATATAATGGGGTGGGCAGTGACAGGCTATATAAAGAACAAGGTCCAAATGTATATTGTCAGTAGGGGACACACAGAGAATTAAAGAAACAAATAGGTTGGAAGTAGAACTAAATAGGGATGGAAAGGGTTGTATGAAAGTTGAGGTAGCAAAAAAAAAAAAAGAAAGTTGAGGTAGCTACAACAGTATCAGACAAAGCTGACTGTCAAACAGAAAGTACTGTGACAGGGAAGCAAGAACAGTTAATAACGATAGAGGAATCCATTCTTCTATATGATTTAAACACTTGAAATACGGTTGCACCTAACAGAGTTCTAAACTACATGAAGCAAGACTGACAGGATTCAAGGGAGAAACACGCAATGCAAAGATGCCAGTTGGAGGACTCAAAATCTCACTTTAAACAATAGCTAAAAGAATGGGGCGGGAGAATAATAAGGAAATAGAAGAACTGGGGGAAAGCAGACGTCACCTAGAAGACCCCTAAGGAACACCCTGCACAATAACAGCAGAAGATGCTGTTTTCCTCAAGGGTACATGGCCATTTTTTTCAGGATGGCTCCTAGTTATAGTAGAAGCCAGGGCTCAGGAAATTTAAAAGGATAGAAGTGATACAAAATATGTTCTCCTACCATAGCAAAATGAAATTAAAAATCAGTATCAAAGTGAAATGTGTGGAATGCACACATTAAACACCGACATGCAAACCAGCAATCGATCCAGGAGGAGTTACACGGGAGAAAATGCTTGGAGATGAATAAAACGAAGACCAACAGAGCAAAGCTTACGACACGCGGTGAAGGCGCTTAAGGCAGGATTTATAGCTGTGAATGGCCACATCGCGAAGGGAACTAATCTCAAATCAGGAAGCCTTCCATACTGATATACTGTAAGAAGAGCAAAGTCTAGAGCAAACAGAGGACATGAAAAAGTAACTATTAAAGAGAAAATTAATAAAATAGAAGATGGAAAAAAATTGACATAGTATTTCATTTGACTCTGTGCGTGACTATGTAACTCAACTCTCTAAAAATAGGAGGAAAAAGAAGAAAATCATTACTGACTTCCTAGGATAAAAAATACTGAATCAGACAAATTTATAAAACACAAACTACTGAAATTGACTCATGGGTTGATAATCTATGTGCACAGAGAGGTTTAATTATTTAAAAACTTCACACAAATAAGCACAGGACTAGAAGGAGTCACTGAGAAATTGTACTAAGTGTTACAGAATAGCAGTTCTTCCCAACTTCTTCCACAGAACACAAGAAGGGCAATATTTTCCAGGTCATTCTATGGCTCCAGTATCGGCCCTACACCAAAAGCAGACAAGGTAATACAGAAAACTGACTCAAATCTCTTATTATAAGAAAACTTAATAAAATGCTAGAATGCTAATTCTAGCAATATACAACATGTATCACATACAGTGAACAAGTGGGATTTATTGTAGGAGTACAGGGCTGGTTTAACACATCAACATTTATGTAACATACACTATCAGTAGAAAACGAGGCAAACCTCACAGATGATCATAGTAGTTGCAGGAAAAGCATCTGACCAAACCTAATCCTTTTTTGTTTATTTGCTTTACAAAAACTCTCAGCAAAGCAGGAATAGGAGTAAAACTCTTCCACATGACAAAAGGCCCCTACAGGCACATATTTAACGGTGAATGACTGAATGCAATGCTATGGGACTCAAGATGGTGTTGTATGGGGCCCGGAGGGATGGCTCAGTGGTCTAAAGCGCCTGCTTGGGAAAGCTTGGGCAGCTTCAGCAACCGCGGTTCGATCCCCAGCACCACATGCTGCGCCAGCCCTGCCCTTGGGGCGGGCTGAGCCGGCCATAAAAATGAGTGAATAAACAAATAAAGGTTCTGAAACAAGAAAATAAATAAATAAATAAATAAATAAATAAATAATTCTAAAAAAAAAAAAAAGATGGTGTTGTATCACAACAGGACAGACACCTCAGTCTAAGGACTAGCACCTAGAATTCAGGGGTCGACAAGATGGTTCAGTGGTCTAAAGTGCCTGCTTAGGAAAGCTTAAGCAGCCACAGGGACCATAATTCAATCCCTAGCACTACATGCTGTGCCAGCCTCACCCCCAGGGCAGGCTGAGCTGACCAGAATGCAAAAAAAAAGAACCTAGAAATCAGAAATAAACCTTCACAATTGTGGTTAATTCCTTTTGGATGAATGCTAAGACAATTCAAAGGAGGAAAGAGTGCTGGTTCAAACAAAGAGTACTGGTACAACTGAAAACCAACATGAGAAAGTCTGAGGGCGGATCCATACCTCACACCACATAATAAAATAAAACAGGCCCAAGATATTATGAGTCAAGTGAAAAAGCCAAATCCATGAAATTAAGAAAGGAATCTTTGTGACTCTGAGTAAAGTTTACTTCAATATGTGACAAATGACAAAAGGAAAACAATAAGTAAACTCATCTTTAAAATAAAAGAAAAACCTTTTGTGCTTCTACGAAGCACAAAATTACTATATGCTTCTAGTAATACGAAAAAAGTTAAGAGAGAATCTATAGGATGAGGAGAAATATTTACAAAGCATATTTGTGCTCAGAGACTTGCATCCAGACTACATAAACAATCAGCAAATAACTCAAATAAAAATAGGCAAAAGACCTGAGTATGACAGTTCTCTGAAGAAAAAATACAATGACAAAACTGAAAAGTTGCTCAATCTCATTATTGATCAAAGAAATGCAAATCAAAACCACATGTGATATCTCTTCATATCACTAAATGATCACAGTTACACAAATGTTAACAAGTGTTGGAAAAGATTTGGATAATCTGAAATTCTTACACCCTACTGACAGCATGTAAAATGGCACAGCTGCTTTGGACAACAACAACCTAACAGTTTTTTCAAAAGGCTGAACAGAGTTAACATGTGGTCAATTCTACTTGTAAATTTATACCTAAAGACAAATGATAACTATGCCCACACAAACACTTGTACACAAATGTTTATAGCAACATTTTTTTTTTTTTTTTTTTTTTTGTAATAAAGGAAAAGCCAATTGGGTGTTAACCAACTGGATTAAATGTGATATACACATGCAGTGGAATTTTATTTGGCAATAAAAGTAAGGACTGATGTATGCCACAATAGGAAATGTGCCAAGTGGAGGAACCAGTCACAGAGACCACGCATGGTACGACTCAGTTGTTACAGAGCATCTACACCCGGCAGTCTAGAGTGGCGGAAGACCAGCTCAGCAGCTGCTAGGACTGGTGGGAGGGGTTGTGGGAAGACAGAGAGGAGGCCTGGGGAGCGGCTGTTAATGAATGCCATTTCTTTTTGGAGGGTATAAAAATTTAAAAAGGGGATCATAGTGATGGTTGTACAACTTCATGGATATATTAAGAGCTATTGGATTGTACACTTCACACCGGAGAAATGGATGGTATGTGAATTACATTAATAAAGCTTCTACATGAAAAAGCTGAACATGAAAGGCAGAACTGTGAAGTAGGAACGGTACAGAATAATGTAGGGCCTTGGGGGCTAAGGTGGATTTACTTTAAAGGGCACAAAATCCACTAACACTGAGGGACCAGACTAATAAAAACTCAACTACATTAAAATTAAGAACTTCCACCCTTACAGAGAAGCCAAGATAGGGTGAGAAGTCAAGTTATATGTGGAAGAATATATTATAATAAATACAATCAATAAAGAGTAAGTCCTTAGAATACATAAAGAACTCCACAGGTCAATACAAAAAAAGCCGAACCACCGGTGGAAATGCGTGCTAGGCAGGTACTTCAGAGAAGAAATAAAAATGGCCAATAAGAAAACAACAGGATGCTTAGTCTCCTTTGTAATCAGGAAAGTATCAATTAAAACCACGATGATGCCAGGCTGAGGCAGTAAGACCCTGACTCAAAATAAAAAAGTAAGAAATAGTTTGGGAAGTAGCCCAGTGAAAAGCTCAGGGTTCCATTTTCAGCACAAATCAACAACAAACAATATGATGCCATTTTGTATGCACAAGACTAGCAAATATTGAAAATGTTCAACCGTCACAGGTGTTGGTAAGGATGGGAAGGGTCTCTTGCTGTCACTGGCAGGGTGATCTGGCCACTTCCCTTCAGATGACAGCAGCACACCCTCAAGGGAAGTGTTCCAGGGAAATACTTGCCAAGGTCTGGAGAAA
Source organism: Myocastor coypus (assembly GCA_004027025.1). Classification (NCBI taxonomy): domain Eukaryota; kingdom Metazoa; phylum Chordata; class Mammalia; order Rodentia; family Myocastoridae; genus Myocastor; species Myocastor coypus. Next base: position 36,140 of record PVJA010005879.1, read on the forward strand.
CAAGATGGCAGAGGGGTAAGCAGCAGAGAAGGAGCCTCTCTGAGACTCACCATCCAGAAGCTGGAATGCAGCACAACATGAGGAAGACAAGAAGGAGGGAAGTGGGTCCCCCATGCGCAGGAAGTAACTGGGGGCACCTTCTCTTTGAGACAGAACTCCGTGTGCAAGAAGAGTGCTTCGAACCTGTGGATGCATGGTGACTGCTGGCAACTACAGAGGCCTCCATGAAGAGATGCAGCAGTTGTCGGGTGGGGAGCAGAGGATCCGAAGAACTGCACTGGTTGGTGGTGAGTACTGAGGGCTCAGTTGTCCTGCACAAGGGAGCCATCAGCCAGGAGCCATCTGAGGGAGGGGTCAGAAGAGCTCAGAACTCAGAGTGGCTGTGGATACCACCTAGTGGCTGCCAGCTGGGCTCAGGCCCACAGAAAGTGTGCTGATGGCTCTAGGCTGAATGAGTCTGGTCTCGGGCAGAAGGTGCAGTTCCACTAAGCTTGCTCACTATCCTACCAAGAAGATACTGGTGGCTTACTAGGACAGATTGGTGCAGGTCAAGACTCTGTCTCCACATGTTGTCTACTAATGATAGCGCAGACGAATTGAGAAGTGGAATGTCCATTCTCTCTCTCTCTCTCTCTCTCTCTCTCTCTCTCTCTCTTCACTATTTGATCTTCTTCTTGTATGAGTGTGAACTGGCCTGTAGCCTTTCTGTAGTTGTGGTTCTGTCCTGTTCTTTTGTGTCTTTCTTCTTTCTTTCCTTCCAGTCTTCTGTACCAGTTTCCCAAAGCCAAGTGGATCCCCCTTTGCCCTCAGGCCTTACTTCTGATCTCTTCCTCTTCTTCCACTTCTCTATTTTCTCTCTAACCTACTTTAAATTTAAACCCCTGAGGGCAAAGTTTACATAGTACGGATTTGTATACTGCATATAATTCTCTGGTTTGTTTTAGATTTTTGTTATTTAACCACAAATATAGTTCATACAGGTGAGATAGCAAATTATTGGTTAGCTCACTTTGTCATTTTGTAGGCTGTGTTTTATTCTGTTGTCACTGCGGATGCTACCACTATAGCAAAAGTGACATAATTTCTCTATGCAGTTGTTCTTCTTGGTCCTCTAAGACTGAGATTGACTAAGGATCGTAGCAAATCACAGTGCTATGGGGCTGGCCCAAACAGGCAGTAACTTCTCATTCCCAAAAAATTGAACAGGTAGGATGTTGCAACAGACTGAAAACCCAAAAACCAGCTGTACCTGGAAGACACCTTGGAGAAGAAGCTATTTTCCTGAGAGTCCTAAATACTAGCAATAAAGCACCCACCATAAGCAATTTATAAATAAAATCCCAGGAATTAAACTCAAACAATAAGAAAAGAAATTGAGAAGACACTTAAATAAGATGCAACCTCAGACATCTAGTTCACCAAAGGCAAATCCAGGGGCAATGAGGTGCGATGATGCAAAAGTCCCCCTAGCTGGCCTCTCTGAAGTGGTGACAACAAAGCAATTAAATAAGGCTCTAGAAGACATTAAATCAGAAACGATTTCTCAGGTAACTGCAGAGGTGGTGTCCACAACGAAAAACACGCCTAGTGACTCTAGAGCAAAGAGAGACCAAAAAAAAAACAGAGGAGCTTAAAAAAATTATGCAGGCCATAAATGTTCAGCACAGGAAATATACAGAATCCATAAGGCATATTCAAGCAAATATCCAGGAGAATAGAAATTCCATTGAAAGTATTTGCAACAGATTAAGCCAATGTGAGGGAAGGATCTCAGATATAGAAGAAAGGTTTGTGGTTAGTGGTCACGAAAGATTTCTTTAAAATAAACAAGGGACCATGAGAAATTGATACAGCAGCTGCTAAACGAGGCAAAGGAGAATAACTTAAGATTGAAGTCAATGAAAAAGCAGGAGATAGCACAAACTGTACACACACACACACACACACTGTTCAAAGACACCATGGCAGAAATTTTCCTGGTAGAATAAAAAGAATTTGACACAATAAATGAGGCATATAGAACTCCAATTAGCCATGATAAAAAATCTACAGCTAGGCATATCATACTCATGATTCCAGAAATTCAACACAAGAATAGAAGCTTAAAAGCTATTAAGGAAAAGAAACAAATCACCCATAAAGGAAAGCTCATCAGAATCACAGCTGTCTTCTCAGCACAGACCCTCAGGTCAAGGAGAGCTTGAAGTATTTCAAGTTCTAAAGGAAAAATAGCCTTCAACCCAGATTGATGTGCCCACAAAACTATCTTTCAAAACTGATGTAGAAATAAGACACTTCCATGACAAAGCACACCTGAGAAAATTAATGGCTGCCAAACAAGCACTCCAAAATGCTTTGAAGGGCATTCCAGAAAGAGCTAATAAGGACAACTACTTCAGGCACCCCCACAGAAGAAATCCACCAAGCAAGGCAAACAGCTAAGCACAGGAAAGAAAAGAAAAACAAAACAAACCAAACAAACAATAAAAAAACCAAGAGGGGAGGCCAGTAACTGGAAAATAATATGACAAGGACAAATCAATACTTATAAGTTGGGGTGGGGAGATAGCTCTGTGGCCTAAGCGTCTGCCTAGCAAGCACAAGGACCTGGGTTTGATCTGCAATACCACATGCTGTCCCAGCCCCTGATCCCACAGGGAGCATCTTGCTGGCTATCCAAACTGGGTGTGGTGGTGCACACCTATAACCTGAGTCCTAGGGAGGCTGAAATAGAAGGATCCTATACCAAATAAATATTTATTTATTTAATAGAAATACATATCAGCTATAACCACCAATGTTAATGATCTCAGTTCACCAATCAAAAGACACACACTGGCAGAGTGGATCAAGAAGCAAGATCCAACAATATACTACATACGAAGACACATTTAATTCAGAAAGACATTCGAAGATTGAAAGTCCAAGGATGGAAAACAATACTCCATGTGACAGGAGCCCAGGAAAAAGCAGGGGTGGCTGTTCTATTCGCAGACACAGTGAATTTTTAGCCAAGATTGATTAAGAGGGACCCAGAAGGTCCCTCCATCCTTGTAAAGAGAATGATCTAGGAGGAAGACATAACCATCATATGCTACAAGTACCGTTGCATCCAACTATAGGAAACCCTTGCCAGGCAGGACACACACGGGCACACGCACATGGACACGATGCTTCGTGGCACCGCGTGGAGTGGCTCTGAATGGGGGCTGTCGGAGGTAAGCCGAGTGGGCTGTGGTAACTCCCGTAAGGGTACCGTCATCAGCAACAATAAACAGCCTCCTCCTCTGCCGATTATAGATAATCTTACAAGTACCAAGTTGAAAGAAGCAAACCCCTCAAAAAAATCCATGGCACTTACACGAACTTCAAAAGGAAGAAAAAGTAAACCATACTGGGCCAGAAAGGCCCCAAAGTGATCATCACAGAGTCCAAGTGCACAGTGCTCACCTCCCCAGTCAGGGGAAGAGGACTTCTTAGGACCAGGCTGACCCCTCAAACACAGCTCTTGCCTTAAGTCTGATGATTTTCACCATGTAAATGCACTGACGTCCCATCAGCTGGACGTCATATTTCCTAATAAGCAGTGAAGACAAAGAGTTCATGTCTCATAAGTGGCTTCCCTTCTGATCATATGAACACGCCAGTGGCTTAGCCCTGGGTCCCTGGACAGCTGAAACCTTAGCCAGAACCCTGGTGGTGGTGGCATGACACCAGGTCAGTGGGACATGGAGTCAGGTCCATTCTGCTACAGGGGACAGATGTGTGGAGCTGTTGGCAGAGGCCTTCCCTGCAGGTTTCCTGAAGCCCTTCCTGGCTGCTCTACTGACCTAGGTGCAGGCCAGGCTATCTTCCTGGCCCCTCTCTGGCACCTTCTTCTGCCCCCTCGCAACTGGATGCTGCTTGCTTACTCTGGCCCAGACCCTGGCTGAGGCCTGGGACGCAGCAGTGAAGGACGCAGCCCCCACCCCTCCAGTCAGCAAGCGATGGCGCAGCTCTGGGCTGACCTGGGCCTCTACCCTGGACAGCGCTTGCAAGCAAGCCTAGCTCTGGGTCCAGGGCTTAGGCCTTGGAAAACAGGATGCTGTCTTTTAGTCTCATTTGTGAATACTAATTTTGTAGAAGATCTTTAACACCTGCAGTCTTCAGGGCTGCACACGTGGTCAGTGGGAATTTGTCTCTGATTGACAGAACTGCTTTTGTGGGGCTGAACATTTTTAACAGGTCTTAAAAAACAGTACCTTGGTCTGTGGCTTCACCACTTCTGCCCGGGGAGTTGGGGTACCTGGCGGGCAAGAAGTTCAAGGTGGATGTAATAACCAGGAGGCCTCTAAGCTCTCCATAAGGAGGTTGTTTTCTTCTGGTGCCCACGCAGAGAATGAATTTTAGCCTAAAATCCATTAGCTCTTCTGTTCTGTTTTCAGAATTTACAGCCTCCCTGGAGATCTTCCTTAGCCCGAGAGAGGTGCGAAGACATGATGGAGAGCCTCGCTTATTGCATTCCTAATGTGCTCCCAGCTGGGCCTTGGCTCGGGTGGTGGGGGATGCGTCTCGTCACGCACACGTTCTCCCATGCCTTACCTAGGACGCAAGCCCCAGGCCCTAACCTATGGGCCTCAGCACCCACTCCAGCTGAGCTGTGGACACCAGCAATCTTGCTTCTTCTCATATGAGTTCGGTCCACACTGCCACAGCCCTTGGGACCCACCTGCACACCTCAGCGGTGAGGCCAACGTACCACCCTGTCACAGACATAGTGCTCACCATGGAATCCTCTGGGTCCTCAGAAACTGAATGAGAAGTACACTGGGGCTGGGAACATAAAGCAACATAGGTAGGACAAGTACCTCATGCTGAGTGAGCACCCAGCATAGGCCCCAGGTCATGGAGGAGGAAACTGATGCCCAAAGCGGTTAGCCCAAGGTCATGGCTCTGAGGTCCTAGAGGAATCCCTCAGCCTCTGGGCTCACACTGTCCGTACCGCCTCCCACCCAGAGTGTGGTGGTAGCTGCAGGGCTGGTGAATATTGGTCCTATATTCAGGCTCCTCAGAGCGTCTGTTCCTGCTCCTCACTGCTTACTCTGGCTGGGTGTCTCAGTGTGCAGGATTTTCCAAGGCAGGGCCTCTGTTCTCTCTGGCCCAGCGGAGAGTCATACACAACCCCCTGGCTGTGTCAGTTGATTTGCCAGTGGAATGGGGGTATAAGGGAACAGGGGTCAACTCCATGCCCATATAAGAACAGGGAGCTGAGTCCACGATAACCTGGGGGTGTAAGGCAAGAATTAAATATTCTTTTAAAAGTTTTCATGGTGCTGGGGATCTGTGCACGTGAGCAGGGGCTCTGCTACTGGGCCACCTTCCCAGCCCTGAAGCCAGCTTTTGTGCCCCTGATGCCTGACGTGCCTCTGAAGCCCGGGTTTCACCCCCACCACGGAGCTGATAGTTTGCACCTCCTGCGGTGACCACTAGCTCCTGATGCGCTGCCCTCCTGCTCTTCCTCGCACTGGAATCAGCAGCCAGGAGCCCTGAGAAACAACGCCCTTGTCTGTTGATTAGTCACTTATAATCCAGATCACGATGGCATGGGAAGCTGGAGAGAGTGACTCCCACTGGCCTGGGTGCAACCAAGGATGCTCACTTGACCCTACAAGGTTGGACAGGCTGGTGCTTCCCCAGCTCAGGTGGGGTCCGCATTCCAACATCTGGGAAGCAGGGGTGGTGAACTACTGCAGACCGTGTCTTAACTTCAGTGGCGATGCCAGATCAATCACTGAAATGCTAAATCAAGTAGCTTGTGCTGTGTGGTAAATACTCCCAGTAAGTGCAGCTATGCTGTTTTTCAGTCAGTTGTCTTAGACGTGTGTGGGCACAATCAGATCAGACCTCCTTAGAAGTTGGGAGGGCAACATGGGAAGGAAAGAGGAGGAGGAGGGAGGGAGAGGCAGAGGGGAGTGGGCGTGGCAGGAGAGACCCTGCCTGGCTGCTGTTCATGCCGTGGGCTTCCTTCCGGGGTGCAGGGCTACCTACCTGCCCACAGGGTGTTAGACACATTATTCTCAGTCCATCTGGAAGTGCATCAGCTGACCAACCCCAGCCCACTGAGCCCACTCTGCGCTCTGGATATTCAGCAGCCTTGGCCTCTCCCATGGCTCGCATCTTACTACCCCCCTTGGCCACCTTGGAGCCCAGGCACTGGCTGGGTCAGAGCAGGTCCTGCCCAGACCTCATCTGCTGCCTCGGGAGGATGCCCCCTCATGTAGGATGTGCCCCCAGCACAGCCTTCTCCTGATCAGATTCCAGGGCCAAAACTTTCCAAGCACAGGGTCACTGGTCGTGGGAACGAAAGTCCACCTGAGGGATGCGTCCTTTCTTGAATCTGACAAAGGTTCCTGTCAGAACCGAACCTCTGTTAAAAGCCAAGCCAGTGCCCACTTCCCTGGGAGGAATTTTTTTTCTTTTCTCCAATTAACCTAAGTCATGTATCTGCCTGTCTGACTGACAGCCCCAGGGAGTTCTGGGAGAAGAGGAGCCATCCCATCACTCCGTGGGGACACCTCAAACATTTGCTCTGTTAATTGGCCGCTGCCTTCTTAAGAAGCCACAGCCATCACTGCCGACTTCCAGCAGGGATGACTCTGTGCTCTCCTCACGTGCCAGGCAGCAAGGCAGCTGACTCAATACTCTTGAGTCCTGTGTCTGAGCGCCTGGCCTGCCACCTGGTCCAGAGAACACAGTTCCCAAACTAAGGCCCACTTGAAAAGGAGCTGCCTCCTCAGGACTATGGGCACCCATGTGCTCTGCCCCACCTCTCCCCTCCATTTGTGTCCCCCTCTCTTCTGGGACCTTTGACTCCTTCATCTACCTTTGGATTTTCCCTCCTGAGCTTGGCATCTTTTTTTGTTTGTGTGCTTAGAGTTCCTAAGTTATTGTTCCAACTACTAAGCTTGTTTGGAAGAAAAGAGAGCTGCACTTGGAAAACAGCCACAGCCAGGACTCACTTTTCAGGCTGCTACGTAGCGGATAGGGGGTGAGAACTTCCCGAGGCAGGAGTACCCCCACTCAGGTCCTCCTAGGACTCCTTGGTGCTGGCGTGGAGGCCGTAGCTCAGGGGAGGCTGGTGTACAGTGTGCAGAGCCAACACCGCACTGTGGCCTGGGTGCTGGGCCAACTAGAGGGTGGGACAGCTGGGCCCAGACCTCGGCCTACAGGCTCCTGCTCTGCGTGGGGGATGGGGAGGGGTGGTGGTGGGGTGCGGCATGGTCCATCTCCCTGTTGCCAGCTTAAAGTGTAGGCGGAGCTTCTGCCGCCGCTGTTTCAGAGTCCTCCTCACATTCTTCCCGTACCTGCCGCAGCTTCCACTTGCTTTGGACTCTATAGTAGGGCCGATTTATAAAAGCATTTTCCATCACATCGCGGAGTCCGTCTTTTCTTGGAGTGACAGTGGAACTCAGCGGCTGTCTCAGAGGCGCTCCTGCATCTTGGAGCTGCCTTCTGCCAACTATGGTCCTTCGTTGCGACCTGAGCGAGCAGAAGCTGATCTCTGTTTGATTCTTGCGCCACCTCTGTGTACTCTCATGCGGCCCTAGGGACAGTGTCCGGGCTGTGGAATCAGCGCATCCACTGCCACAGAACAGCACCACTGCAGAGCGCCCCTGCCTTCCCCGGACCAGCGCTTGAGGCTGAGTAGTGGAGAGGTACTCTGCTCCTGGGCGGACAGCTCCTGTCATACAAATATGGGGACCTGTCTCTGACCTTTCCTGATATCCACCTCTCACCCACCCTAGGATGCCCTGGTTGAATCTTTCTCCTTTTGTGGCTTTGAAGGGGGCACTCCCTTGATCCCTCTTTCCTGACCATCTCCTACCTGTCAGGGCAGGTTCTATTCCACCACCTGATGCCTCCCATCTAAGGTTTCCCTAGGCCCTGCGCAGGCTCTGAGGCTCTCACGGACCTGCGTTGGTCCTGTGCTCTCTAGAGGCCAGGTGCAGAGGAGACCTCTATAGATCTCTCTACAAACACTTTGGATTTATTAAATTTCAATGGAAACCCAGGTTTCTGGATGAACCGCGCAGCGTCTGAGAACCAGAGTGAGAAACTGGGGAAGGGAGAGGGAGAGACGAAGGAGAAGGGAGCTGAGGAGAAGGACTGAGTGAAGCACTTGCCAGACTGCTGGGGCCAGGCTGAGGGGGCTGGGGTGGGCTGAGAAGAAAGCTTAGGAGGGGCAGTGCAAGATCCCCAAAGAAGACAAGCAAAGGGAGACATGCCCCAGGGGCTTGGGGGAGCCCTTCATCCCAGCACCCAAGAGAAACGCACACTGCAGACAGCGCTGCTTACAGTAAGGGGCAGAGGGCATTGCATCTGGGTAGTTTAGTTTCCTGCAAACAAAGTGGCTTCATCCTGTTCACTTAGAGGGGGCTTCTAAAGGCAGTTTCCAGCCCAATTACTTCCATTAAGGAGCAATCGGGATGCATTAAAGCAGACAAGAGCAGGAGAAGCGAGGCCCAGGGCAGCTTCTTGAGGGGGAGACACCAAGGCCAGCACTTGCAGAGAAGCCCTCATCTCCTTTAGGCCTTGAGAGTGCTCAGTGTCCTGGACCTGGCTCTGCGGTGGCCCCTGATGCACCAGATTGGGCGCAAGGTTTTCTGTGATAATAGGATGTGAGTGGCTCTGGAGAACAGGGAGTGACAGGGACTGGGCCTTCTCCACTGTGCTGACTGAAGAGTCACTTGCATGGATCAGCGGCAGTGGTCCTGCTACGACGTGTCCGTGAGCCTGCTTTGCACACACACTCGGGCCCATGGACCCCCCGCCCCCACCCCCTAATCTATCCGGCCCTATCCATCCTGTGCCCCTCCCCCACCACCGGCCCCTCTAACACTGCAGGTCCACAGGTGGGCGACAGAAGCCCCCAAAGGGACCCGCATCTAGTGACGAGCAAGGAAGTTCTTTCCGATGCCCGTGAGTAAGCAGGAAACGCTTGAAGGCAGCCGCCTCACGGAGCCAACACGTCTGAGCTGAGGCTGGGCTGACAGCTGCAGAGTTTGTCACACAGATAATGAGATAAACTGCGTGCGCACAGAGATTCAATGCGCGATGTCACTTAGCGGCTGCTAAGAGCGGGCCTCGATCTTAATTGAAGATGCGGTAGGGAGAACCGTGAGGAAGTCCCAAATCAACTTCTCCTCGCTCCTCCAAGTGACCATCAGGAGGAGCAGCCAGGTGCTGGGCACGCGCTCCGCCTGAGGGGCTCAAGCCCCCTGAATCAAGGGCGCCCCTCTCTCCACAGGGGTCTTCCCTCGGGGCCTCCTGAAGGACACTGTGGTGCACAGAGCTCCAGGCCGCCTCCCTCCGGCTGCCCCTGCCTCTTCCTCCCTTGCGTGTCCTCAGCACAGAGAACCCAGCAGACCCTGGGCAGAGTTCTGCTCTAAATCCGCCAGCTCCCCAGCTGCGCCCTCTGATTTGCATTACCCGGAAGGCTGCCACCTTCTACCCTCCTAAGAGGGCTCCTGTTCTTGCCACATGGGCACCTGGAAGGGACTGTTGCCCACCCATTAAACACGTAATTGCTAACCTGTACCTTTATCTGAAAATGAGCAGATCATCTTTGATGAGCAAGTAGAAGGAACGTAAACAAATGTCCCCACTTAGAAGGACACATGGTAGGGCAGGAGCAGGGCAAGCCGGTAGGAAGTTTAATAGGAGGAGTACCCTCCACCTAGGCATCACACGATCCCTGGATAACCTTGGGGCTCACCCCGGAAACCCCCAGCCCTGCAGGCTTTGCTCTGGTAAAGGATGGACTGGCGACTCTTGAGCTTGCTGTCCTGGGGGAATCACTCCTACTAGTCAGGGCATGCCCTTTAGAGGCTCCAGGGATGGTGGCAGAGTGAAGCCTCCTTGGGCCCTCTCTTGCTGGATGCAGCGGCGTGATCAGAAGAGAAAGACCACAGAATGCCAAGGAGCGTGACTTCCATGGGCCGGCAAGGCCTTCCATGGGAGATCTGTCTGGCATCTGCCTCCTTCCTTAACGTCCCTCCCCTCACTCTGAGGTACCAGCCAAGGCTTTGTCTTGACTCCCAGAGCCACCAGGTGAGCTCCCACCTCATGGCCCTCACTTGTCCCGCTCCTTCTGCCCCCGATGCTCCCCGCAGGTGCCCCAGTGCCTCACTGCCTCACTGTTCCACCTCCTTGGGCTCCTGGCTCGCTGTCCTGCGTTGCCACAGGTGCTCTCACTCACTGCCTCGCCCCCTTCCTGCACGCCTCTCTTCCCCATGGCTGCACCTGCCCCAAGGGCAGGCCTGTGTGTCTGTTCTGTGACGAGGCCTACGTCCCCAGGACTGGGACAGCCCCTGCCTCACTGTGGCTGCATGCCGGCCCAACAAGCGGGACAGCACTTGGATTCATGTCACCCCTCACGAAGCTCATTCTTAGAGCCATAGGGGAAGTGAGTTTGATGGGGTGTGATGGGCTGGGGGAAGTGTGGAGGAGCCTGCTGGGAGGAGAGGCCGGGAGACAGCCGCTGTGCTTGAAGCCTGGCTGGGACAATGAGGAGGGGTGGAAGAGAAAGAGGCGAGGGCCCCCAAGGGCCCCTGCGGTTCCACGTGGAGGGTGCTGCCGGGGCAAGACTGCTCTACGGAGAGGCAGAGGGTGGGCTTGGCCCTGGAAGCTGGAGGGCCAGGGATGAGGGGAGAAGGGTAGGTGTCGTGGTGTAAGGGACACGGCAGGACAGACTGTAGACAGTCACCTACCTGGGCTTGCCATTTAAAGAGGCCGGGTGATCTTAGTGGGCTCAGCGGCAGTGGAAGGAAGGGAAGGGCAGAGCTCACCCAGTGCTTGGTGGGCTGCTGGGACGGACACCAGCTCCTCCTGGCTTTACATGCGAGAGGCCGCGCCTTCAGTGGCCAGGACACGGAGGAGCGCATACCAAAAGGGGTGGGACAGAGGAGGGGGCGGGAGTGGTGACAGGGGCGGGGCCTCCGAGGCTCTAGCTTGTGCTGTGAGTGAAATCGATGCGGTGTGAGGCTTTCTCAGCTCAATAACTTATTAGCAATTTTTAATTACTGGAATGTAATTAATTCATTCAGAACACCGCGGCTCTGTGAAGCACACTGCGAGCGCCGAGCTGATAACATTCTCGCGCGTTTGCGGGGTGCTCACACCCAGGCGTTTTCTTGCACAAAACCTAGAGGAAATGGTCAAAGAACATGCATTTGTTGGAAGTCAGGTTTCTCGATCCCGGCAGCTGATACTACGGAGAGATGATTGCGCTCCAGGAGGGGCTAGGGTGGGGTGAGAGTGGGCTGAGACCCGGTTTTAGGTTCAGTCAATCCCTAATTGTTTGGGCCAAGATTGGCAGAGTCCCTGGGTGGGGAGGACATGTCCATAATGAGACACTGTCTGTAATGATTCTTATTTGTCCTTAGGCTTGGGGCTGTCTCTGGCTAAAGCAGCCTCTAAATGATAGTTCAGATAGTGGGGGTGCGAGGGACTGGAGCTTGACTTTCTTGGGCCTGTCAGTCCGTGAAGTCAGGCCTGGCACCCCCGCCATAGTGCCACCGCAGGTCCTGGCACAGCCTTGGCACCCGAGGGTGGTCAATAAGTATGTGAAGCCAGGTGGCCTGGTAGCAAGTGACCAACCTTCCTCTGTGGAGCTGAGAATGAAGGCCAGCAAGGGGCCGGCGCAGAGTCAGCCCTTTATGAGGGCTGGAGCAGCAGGAGCAGGCTCCGGGCAGGAGTGTGGGCAGAACCAGGCGAGGAAGGGCAGCTGGAAAGTCAGGAAGGAGTGTGGGGAGAGAGTAGAAGCCAGCTCAGCTCTGGGAGCCAGGCCAGCTGGGGAGGGATGGTCCCCAGGGCTCCGCCTACTTTCTGTCAGGGATGGAAGCCATGCTTTGCAAGGGCCAGAGGCTTGGGGGTCTGGAATGATGGAGCTGACTTTGCCTGGAGAAGACAGATAGAGCCAGGCTTCCTGCAATGGGCAGGGCAGGGACCCAGCCGGAAGATGCGCCAGGCCTTTCTCACCCGTCAGGCGCCTGCCCTCTGCGGCAGGCTGTCTCATGGGGGAGGTGGGAGGAAGGAGCAATGGGGTCTGCTGGGGATATGCCTTGCTGGTCCTAACTAAAGTGGCCCCAGTGCTGTGCGGGTGCCACCACCCCCTCTTCCTGCTCATCCTGCTCATCCTTTTCTTCCTCCTCCTCCTCCCCCTCCTCCTCTTCTTCTATAGCACTGTCAGTCGACCCCAGGGCCTTGGCCCTGAGCCACCTCCCAGGCTGGGGTCTCCCATTCTTTCCTGCCTCCCTCCCTCCCACCCTCCTTCCTCTGCTTCACCTCTGTGTCCCTCTCTCAGTCTCTTGATCCCTTCTCCATTCCCCCTTTCCTCCCTTTTGCTCCTTCCTTAGCAGGGTCTCCCTAAGTCACTGAGCTGCCCAGGCTGAGCTTGAGCTTGTGTTCCCCCGCCTCAGCCTCCTAGAGGACTGGGATTACAGGGCAACCACTACGCCGACTTGTGAGCACCAGTGGCAGATCCTGGGTCCTGGGCGTGGCTGTGTGGAGGACCCTGGGAGCAGACCTGCCCTGTCTGGGTGCCCCTCTGGAAGCACAGAAGCTGGGGTAGCTCCTTCTGGTGGGGCGCTTGCTTCTGCCCTTGCTTCTCTGTGACTGCATGCCTGGGTGACTTGCTGGACTGCTCTACACAGATGCGGCCAGCTGTAGGAGGTGGCCACTACACGTGAGCACCCGGAGGTCAGCCTGGCCACTAAGCCAGTGTGGAGGCCAGTGCAGTTCCTGGCCCTGTGCACAGGAGGCCCCTTCACCCCTCACCCCTGCTCCCCATCCCACGCTGAGGGCAGGGGCCTTATTGCCTCTAGCTTGGAGTCCCTGCACAGATGCCATGTTTGCAGTGACATCACGCGTCACCCCCAGGCTCCTGCCACACTTAGCAGGGAGAGGCGGCCAAGTGCATGATTCCCGCATGATCTGTGAAGCAGGCACTGTTATTCCCATCTTGCAGGCAAAGTAAGCGAGGCACAGCGAGCCGCGCCCAGGGAGGTGTGGTGAGGACCCACCTGGGCCCGCCTCTCTCCTGGGGTCCTGCTGCCCCCTCCTTGCTGAGGGGACAGCAGTGGCAGAGAAACCAACACCTTATGGTGCCCTCAGCCCACAGCCCTGCAGCGCGATCTCGCCTCCTGCCACTGGCCTGGCACCTCCAGGGGCATGAGCAGCTCCCCCTGGCAGGGCAGAACAAACCAGCAGAAGCACACCAAAACCCCCTGGGAAGTGTGGAGACGGACTTAAGCTCTCAAAACCCCAAGATTCATAGTAATCAGAGCAGCAACAGAAGAACTAGGCAGAATCTGTTACTCGTGCATAGTAACAAGAGAAAAAGAAAAGATTAGTCAACCCAGAGCTTATTTTTTCCCATAAATGGCAGCAAGTGGCCCGTCAGTCCACCAGTGTGGGGACTCTCCTGTGAGACACTGAAGAACGCCTGCAAACGCCTTTGGGCCAAGGAAGCCGGAGGGGCCTCTGGCAGCCGAGCCGCCACCCATCTTTCTCCTTCCATACTGTCATTGTTTGTTTCCTTGGAAAGCTACCCACCCTGCCCCGCATCATCCAGTACAGCACAACCCTGTGTGCTGAGTGAGCATCCCGAGTAGCGTAGTACAGGAGACGGAGCAGGAACTGAGAACCAACGCAGAAAGAGTAAGTGGTAAGCGCCAACCTGCATGGAACCAGGAACACTGTGTATCCTGTGTCTCGAGATAACTTTTCAAATGCAAACTAAACGACATTAAGCCATGAGACAGACACCTTGGCATTCTCTTGGCCGTAGCTGGTACCCAGGAAGAGTGTGGCTAATTTTGCCCCAGGATGAAGGAAAAGGTACCCTCCCATTCCCTCCCTGCCCTTGACTCCCTTCCTGTTTTGGTGTGAAGAGACCCGGGTCAGAGCTGCAGATGAGCTGCCTTGGGTTCCGTCTGATGTTCGCACATGCTGATGATCCCTAAATGATACTGCATTTCATCCTGTATTCACAAGGACTCCCGTTGCCATAGCAACAGGAATGTGATAGCGGAAGTTTTCTTATAAATGGGGCTTAGAACGCTTTTTTTTTTTTTTTTTTTTTAGTCACACAGACTAGTACGTGTCCTGTGTCCCACGCCAGTCCCTAGCAGAAACTGCTCCTCAGGGGACAAGAGCTCTGGCCTGGCCTGGCCAGCCCAGCCCAGCCCTGGCCAGCCCATCTGCTCCCCTGTCCTGGACACTCCAGCCTCACAGGAAGCCCCTCCCATCAGCATTCCAGGGGTGCTGAAGTCCCAGAGTGTGAAATCTGAAGTTCTCTTTGTGAGGTCTAGCAGGAACAGCAAGCTGAAGGTGGATAATTTTACCTTTTGTGTTTGCCTGCAAAAAAATGGTGTCTTAAGTTTCCTGTTTCAAAACTCCCTGGAAATTTGGGACAAATGGCAAACTGTGATCCATGGAGCTTGGGCTGGCATTAAACGTCCTGTACCATCATGAGAAGGGAGCAACAGAAGTTGTCCTCATGTCCTTTCCTTCACCCCCCCACCCCCCGTCATCCCTGACTCCTGACAGCCTGCGCCCCTGGCTTCCCTCGCCCCTGCTGGGCTCGCCTGTGGGCTGGTGAGGAGCAGCTGTCCTGAGCCTGAGCTGCCCTTGCAGCTGGCCTGACTGTCATCCCATAGTTGCTGGGCATACTCTGGAGGATGCCAGAGGAAGCGTAGCAGGGCTGCCTCCTGCCAGGACAGGAGCTGACACTGCACACTCGGCCCGGAGGCCCGAGAAGGCAGCCCTGGCTGCAGGCAGGCACCTCCAGCGTGGCATTAAGGCAGACACCCAGGACCTGCTGTACACTCTTGGGGGACCGGAAAGCCACCCTGGATGCCACCAGAAACTCCAGTCAGAGCCTTGTACAGCCTTTCCTCTGCGCTGGACCTGAGCCTTGCTGGGGCAAGACAAGTGACAGTGGCACCTAGGGTTGGTGCCATACACGCGCAGCTCGCCGGGCACTGTGCTGAGTGCTGTGAGCACCTCCTCCAGTGCCCTCTGGCCCTGGAGCTGGTGGCCTCTAGGTCATTTTACAGCCGAGGAAAAGGCTTCTCCCAGGGCCACTTCGGTGGGGAGAAGAGGAGCCTGGGTGCCACCCCCAGTGCTTTGAGGAGCACAGAGGCACTAAAGACGAACCTTGAGGGGAGCAGCCCTGCCCTTCGCAGCACGAGGCCACTCACAGAATCCATGCGGCAGAAGGACTCAGTGGACAAATTCAATCAGCCCGAAGGAGAGCCAGCCACAATCACTTCCTGCCTCCCCCGCCCCACCGTCCCTCAGGGTGGCAGGTTTTGAGCTGCTGTCCTTTCCCTCGCTTGGAATGAGAAATGCTGTTTGAATAACCGATGGTGAGGGAGGCTGTACACACTCTGATGCAGAAATAAAAACCTTTAGAAAGATGCAATTTGGGAGATATTGGAAACCAGAGAATGCAACATCAGTCTATAAAATTCAACACAGCCAATAAAGCTGCAGCAACCGGTTAAGTGTTTTAGTGCGCACGGTTGCCAAGGAGTCGGCGGGCACAGGGCTGGGCGGCACTTGCAGACCAGGGTCATTTGTCCTTGGTGCACTCCGGCCTCGTTCCCATAATGTGGCTCTTGGTCCTGACACGCCTCAGCACCAGCACCACGGCACAGCCACGGCGGCGTTGCAGGCTGTTCCCACAGAGGCTCAGCTGGCTCCTCAGAGCCCATGCCGCTGTGGCCAGCGGGAGCTCGGGAGGGGGCCATTATGTTAGTCACATCAGGCTGGGGACTGGGGATGGTGACAGCAAGGCAGAGCTCACCCCTTCTTTGTTAAGGGCCCAGCCCTCCCACCTGGGGGTGGCAGAAGCTTCAAGCTGCAGGCATGTGGCAGGCCTCAGTTTCTCCCAAGCCTCTCTCTTCCCTGCTCGCCAAGCAGCTCCTGACTCTGAACCATGCGGGGCTCTCCTACCCATGACTGTCTCCAGCTGAGACTGTGAGGACTGGCCTGCTCCCACCCACTCCCGTGCTGCCCAACATGTACTCCTCGCTGGCTCGCGCATGCCAAGTCTGCGGCAGGATAACAAGCACTTCTATGGGCCACGACACCCCTCGCTGCCAGGTCAGAGTCAGCCGGGGCCTGCAAATTATGACTCTCAGGCCCCTGAGCACCTCTGTGGTACAGGGCCCCTTGCTAGGCGCTGAGAGCAGACTAGGACACCGCACAGAGTCACTGCCGTGCGCGGATCTCGCCGTCTGTGGGAACCGACGCCGCCCTCCTCTGCCGACACAATCCCAGCACAAAGCAGGACACTCTGGACCCTGTCTCTGCTGATGTGACTGGACTCCACGCCAGGGCTGCTGTGTCCTGCTCAGAACTGCTCTGCACACACCAGATGTGGGATGCTTTCTATCGGTTCCAGACAGGGGCAGAGCTGGAGTCCCTGCTGTCCTGGGAACCACTGGGCTAGTGTCCTGGCCACACCAGTCACGGGACTGTGCCCACGTGGGCAAATGTGGCCACTGTTACTGCCCGGCCAGGGCCCGTCCAATGTGAGGAGCAGGTTAACACCTGGTAACAGCGTTCCTAAGGGGCCTGTGTTTTGTACCAGCCAGGCTTGCTTTGACGTCCCTGAATTTTGCTCCCCAAGGGGCCCTCTCTAAGGTGGTGCTCTCCGGAACAGGGTTGCAGACACAAGCGCGGTGTCCCTGTTGCTGGCTCAATCACCCGTCTCTCTCTTTACTTCCTCTATACACATTAGCGAATCCGAAGGCGAAAGGCAAGGAGCCATCTCCCTACCTGTGAGGAAGCAGTCCTTGCTGGGGGTGGCGACAACCCTCTTTCCAAGCAGGCAGGCGGCCCGGTGGAGCTCACAGTGGTTCTCATAGAGCCGTCCATCAGAGCCACACACAGGCAGGTAGCGGGGCCTGCATGCCTCCAGACACCGGCAGGAGGGCTCCCCGGTCTCACGGCTGAGGACACACTGGCTCCCTCGGCCACATAGCTTCTTCCTGCAGGAGGCCAGCATCCCATGGCCAGGAAGCCCTGTGGGACACAAAGACAGAGGGTCAGATACAGGCTGGAGGTGGGGCGCTGCTGGCTTCTCACGGGCTGGGGCTTATCTGAGACACGGCCACAGAACTCAGTGGAGTCCCTGTGCCCTGCCAAGGCCATGGTCGTTGGTGTGGAGAAGGGCGTCTTGCTGCGCAGAGCTCAGAAGTTATGGCTCACTCACCCCGAACATCTCAGGCATGACAACCACCCATCCTGGAGCCCAGAAGGCAATGGGAGCCCAGGAGCTACTTTTTTGAGACATGAAAAGAGCCTTGGGTCCAAGAGGAGGCGAGGGCCTTTGGGCCCTGTGGCCCTGATGTGGAGGGCTTTCTGTGGGGCAGGTGGGCCCACTTGGAGAACTTAGTCCAGGTATTATCAGCCCATCTCAGCTAGGAAACAAGGTGCATGGTAGCTTTGAACAAAGGAGAGGGAAAGGGAGGTGAAGTGTGGTGGTAGCAGATTGGAAACCACGCAGAAGAATCCAGCTTTGATACTGCAGGTACCAGGGAGCCACTGCAAGGTCTAGAAGGAAGCGTGATATAGGAAGGGAGCGGTGCTCGGCCCACCCAGGAGGTGGCTGGGTGGAAGGCTTTTCCCTGGGGTGAACAGTTTTCCATGACGACTGTCAGCAGGTGAGGCCCAGCCGACAGACCCTTGTACCCCTCCTCGCCTTTTCTAGCACAGTGTCACGGCTGCAGGCCAGAAGGCTGGGACCCAGCCACTGCCTGTGGCCAAATGGCCTGGGTATGGCCTGTACCCAACACCTAGCCACAGGAGTGTCAGAGTGCCCAGGGCCCGCAGTGTGCAGGAGCCTAGCTGGCTGGTAGCTCATTTCTGCAAAGGCACCACTAAGCGAAAGGCTGGACAGGAGTCCAGAACCAAGAGCAGGATCACCGCAGGAGTCCGGGGAAAGCAGAGGACTGCCAGGTTCCGAGAGCAGCAACACGTGTAAAGCTAGGCATTGCCAAGAGATAGCTAGGTACAAATAATTAAAACACGCAGATTTCATGGCCACAGAAGTCTTTGCTTTAAATTTTAATTAAATGTTCAAAATACTCAACAAGACAGAATGGCCCTACCTCAGGAGCTGAAAAAGTATATATATAAAAAAAAGCCCTTCTTTCTTATTGGTTAAGTCTGCTTTCTCATCATTATAGATTTGAAAGGAAACAATGGGTTATTGGCAGATTAACTGACTCAGTAGCTCATTTAAATTCTCCCAGCCCTGGCAAACTGAGAAATATTGACTTTTTCTTGAATCATAACAAACTAGAAGGTCAACATGTATCTGCACAGCACGAGGGCGCTGGTTCAGAGCAGGATGCCCGACCCTCCCGGATCGGCTTTGCTAATTGTTTGCATGTCGCTAGGAATGCTCCCTGGTGTCCTTGCCTCTCTGCCAGCCTCCTGTCAGGGCTGACAGGTGGCAGGCAGGAAGGGAAGGGGGCCGAAGGCCGGCTCCTGGCAGGGCAGGCTCTGGGCTTCTGGCCGCTTTGCTATGGAGTGTGTTCGATTAGTGGGATTCTCCTGGGGTGTCCGGAAATGGGCTCGCCCAGCAAGTGCTGGCGGCCGTTAGCAGAAAGCAGCACAGCTCTACGAATAGCAGCCTTTGTTTCCTTCCCCACACAGGGTGGGCACACGGAACGGTGCCACTGGGTCACTGTTTTAGTACATATTTTGTGCAAACGGGATGGGAACCGACTAATGGTCTCGCACTGTGGTCAGAGGCTTGTCTCCCAGCCCCTGGCCTGCCAAGACCTTGCCAGGGATGGGGTCACTCTGGCTGTGCTGATAGCCAGTTGCTCTTGCCTGCGGCTGGGCGGCCCCAACTCATCCGGGGGTCCTTCCCTTTATGCCAATTGAAGGCCAAGAGTCCCCTCCTGGGTTCCCTTGCCCTGTGTCAGCCTCACTCTGACCGACAGGTGTTGGGTCTCTGTCCTCAGTGACCCCAGGACACTTAAGGTGTTTGAAACGCAAGAGGTTTCTGAGCTGAGCTCCTTAAGGCTGAGTGAGGGCACCGTCCCTGCCCGGTTAGTGGCTGAGGGGTACGCACCAGCCAGCCGTCCGTGCGTGCTTCTCCTGCCTCCTCTGCAGCGGGTCGGAAGGAAGTGCTGGATAGAGGTGCAAAGGGAGGCCGGCTTGTGACCATCCTTACACCCCAAAGCGAGAGTGGAGCTGAGGAGGTAAGGCAGAGTGTGCTCCGGAGACAGCTGAATCAAGCCAGGCAGTGAGGCTTGAGCCAGCCCGCGGCAGACTGGGGCTCCGCTGTGTGCAACTTCCTCCTCCTCCTCCTCCTCCTGTGCGCCACCTGCAGGCGAGGTTGCGGTGATCACCTCTGAGAACCAGCGTCACCTGTGCCTCAGGGCCCTCACACTGAACAGCCTGCAGCTGCCCCTCCCGCTGGCCCCTCCCGCTGGCCTGCCCCCTGGGCCGCGCTGAGGGTCAGTGCTAAGAAAACACGTGTGCCTACCTACAGCCGGAGAAGTCCTTACAAACACTCAGGTTCTCTCTGGCCTGGGGATCAGCCATCATTGGCAAATATTTGATGCCTAATTATTTGCAATTAAGACAAAAGCAGCTTTAAAGCTCTGCAGAAGCCCTTTATAAAGGCTGTGGACAGCAGGCCCAAGGGGAAGCTGAGAATGTCCCGCGCAGGGCCAGGGCTAGATTCTGTTCGTCAGCCACAGAGACACTGGCCAAGTCACAGCTTCCTGCTGAAATGAGCCCCTGGCCACCACGTCTGCTTTGTTACTCAGGTGGAACGAATTCCCCCCTCCTCTTGGGATGCTGATAAAGCAGCGACGGGAAAGGTGACCAGGTGAGACCTGCAGCCACCGCCTATGGTATCAGGACAACCGTGACGCATGGAAAAGATACAGCACGCCTAATTTACAGCCACAAAGGAAATCATTTACCCAGGTTAAAAACCAATCATCTTGCCAAATAAGCTGCCTTTCAATACTAATTAAATTTCCTGAACATGGGTAGAAGCGGGAATTGGTACATTGCAGAGATGGCGGCAGGCACCGCGGGTCCAGTTGTAGCAGGCAGTACTAATGGTTCGGGTGAGGGTTCCGGACAAGAGTGTCACATGGGCAGTGCCAGGCAGTATGGCTCAGTAGATGCGAAAGGCCAGCCTACAACCACAGGTGCAGAACTCAAGGGATGACAGGGAGGGACAGCTGCTTTACCTGGACAGGAAGCCTCAGCATCATGAAGCCAGAGCACAGCTGGCTCCTTTTGCTTCTTTCTAAAAATGTATTTAGCACAGGGTCTCACTGCGCAGCTGAGACTCCTAGTCATCCTCCTGTTTTCAGCCTCCCCAGAGCTGGGATTGCAGGTGTGTGCCACCATGCCTCGACTCAGTGGCCAGCTCAGTCTGCCTGGGGGGGGGCAGCATTTGGTGCCAGGGATGGAACCCTGGTCCCTGCGCTTGCCAGGCAGGCGCTTAGTCTTGCTGAGCTATCTCACAGGCCCTTTGTTTTGTTTCTTAACTCTCAGTCTTTCTAACTCTTCTTGACCCCGAGAAAACTCGCAAGTGCTTCCTTCACGATGACTTTGCCCATGGTGCCATGCAAAGGAAGCTGTAGCAGAGCATTTCCTCTGAGACTTGTGTGAAAATCTCAGCCCTTGTGTTATACATAAGGCGTGGTCGGGCTGTGAGCTGCTACGACAGGAGCGGGACAGTTACCCTGTGGGTGGAGGCCTGGGGAGCACGGCAAGTCTGGTCTCATTTTCTCGTGGCCTCCTGTGTGTTCCACGTCATGATGCAGAACAGAGGTCCCTGCCAAATGCCAGCGCTCTGCTCTCAGACTTCTCAGCCTCCAGGACTGGGAGTCAGATCAACTTCTACTGTTGATCATTTACCAGCATGTGGTATCCTTCACAGCAATGGAAAGTGGGTTAAAGACAAAGGGAAGCCTATCTGTTTTCTCCACTTCAGGATGCCAAGGGCCTGGAGGCTGTTTCACCCAGGAGGCCTTTCTGTGTCTAGAGCCTGCCTTCGCTTTGTCCTGAGCAGATCGTGAGGCGCCCCACATTGCCCACACAGGGGTCTGGTGGCAGATCCCTACAGCTCATCTCATCCCGCTATGAAACTACAGTGAAGTAAGGCTCTGAGGAGGCTGTAGATGTGGAGGACAAGAGACAGCATGCGCATCCAGAAAACATCAAGAATCGGATCTGCCGCTCTCCGCCCAGCAGCTGTGTCCAGCTTCTGCAGGCAGAGGCACCTATGGGGGACCCAAGTGGCCAACCCGGACAGACACAGCCCCTTACACGCATGCTGTTAATTTTACTTTCTGTGCACTGATGTGTATTTTGGGCAAAGCTGCAGCCCTGAAGGCAGGTCATGGGTGGGCTTCTTACAGCCCTTGAGCTGGGGGCTTGCCTGAGGAAGAACCACATCTGGACAGAGAGGTCCTGAGACCAGGGCTGGAGGGGATGGCCCTCTACTCTTCTCAATTCCATATAATTTATGCTGTCAGATATCCCAAGGTGTCCAGAGAGTGTGTTCAACTTAGAGTCCCTTGAGTCACGGGTGCTTTGTGTGTGACTTTCAGCGTGCGGGTTACTATGAGCCGTGCCAAGGCTCAGTGCTCCAGGTGATGGCATGTCTGACCCCAGGTGGGCTGGCTGGTACTGACAGGGCACTCCGGAAGGGCCTGCCTGCCAGCTCCCAGCCACCTGCTCATCCTGCAAATGTCTACTGAGTGCCTGCTGCATGCCAGACCCAACTAGGGACCCGAGATGGACTTGGATCCTGCCCTGTGGTCCTAGGCCCCTAGGGCAGATGCACATCAGAGCATCAGCAAATAAATCAGAGGGCTGTGGAGCACAGCACGTGCCATGAAGGAGGGGAAGAGGCCCCTGCAGTGGGCAAGCATCTCTCTGGTGGTCAGGAAAGCCTCCCTGAGGACAGGAGGAGGCCTAGCCTAAAGTGGAGGGGAGAGTGCATCAGCTCGGGAGCCCTGGACCCTTGGGTGCACGGCAGAGAAGCTGGCATCAGAGGAGGCCTGCTCCCGAGACCCGCCCCCATGCCTGCAGGGAGCTGTGATGCACAGTGAGGCTGCCCAGGGATGTGCCTGTGAAGCAGCCGAGGTCCTGCCTCCTGGACTTGCGTCCCTCTGCCTGCCTCTACTCCTGGCTGAAACAGACCCAGCCTCTAACAGCCTCCTAGCCCGAGGGCTCTTGGGTCAGGGCTGCAGCAGTTCTTCCTGGGTGCCAGCCCTCGGGGTGGGTGTGGGCACAGTATCCCGATGCCCTGGGTGCTGGGGCTGCCTCAGATCCTCTCCTTACCCAGACCCAGAAGGTCTGATTCAGACATCATGGTAGGAATCTGTAATTCCTCCCAAGGGCTTGTGTGTGCTGATGCCCAGCCAGGGAGGGTGCTGCCTGAAGCCGCTGCTCTTCACTGAGGCATGCTGATGGCCTAGCACTCAGTACTTAGAACCCACGAGCTTGTCTGACTGCTGCGGACTCCTGTGTATCAGGGTACACTGGTGGCACGAATGTATGCCCACTTTATAGAGACGGGAACGTGAATGGCCTATGGCCTGACACCCAGGAGGTAGAACCTGGAATTGAACTCACCCAAATCCCTCAGATGTGGGACAGTATGCTCAGCTGGGGACACAGCCCTTGCCCCGGGACCACATCAGCATGGCCCACACCACGCCCAGGGTTTCTCAGTTCGGGCACCCCCCTTGTCAGGGGACTGCTGGGTAAATATGCCGGCCTCTCAGTAACCACAGGTGACTTGACACACAATTACGAATACAGCCTGAAAGCGAAGCCCTTTTAGATCATTAGCTCTGGAAGGTCTCACCAAATTCTCCAGCTGAGCATACTGGAACACGTGGTTACCCAGGGCTGAAGGTCACGTAAGCTTCAAGTATGTTGCTCGCAGATCCCAAGTGGAACTCACGCAAGTAGGCTTCAAAATAAACCACTAAATCAAAGTCAGAAATGCCAGGGATGTGGAGAGAGGGAAGGACCTTTATCTGCCAGTAGCCCTCTCAATTCTGCCTACTGAATTTGTATCTAACCAACTTCGTATTACACAAAGCACACATAGGTGCCTGCCTCTTGTCCAAAGTCCCTGCGTGGGGCTCCGGAGGTGGTTATTTCTGGTCACAGAAGAAGCACAGACACCAAACACAAGTGTCAGGTGATTCTTTTGAAAACTTAAGAAGGTACTGGGCCTGGTGGTGCATGTCAGCTACTCAGACTGAGGCAGGAGGATTGTAAGTTTAAGGCCAGCCTAGACAACTTTCATGGGGTCCTGTCTCAAATAAAATAAAATAAATATGACTAGAGAGCTGATTCAGTGTTCCCTAGGTTCAGTTCCTGGTACTGAAAAAATCTTTTAAACATTATGATAATACACAGTGAGCATGCGTCAAAGAATTTCAGTTTACTAATATGGGAACCTGCATGAGGGAGAAGCTAGTTCGAAGGAGAATATGAGGAATTAAGTGGACCCGGGAGGAAGAGGGCTGGCATGAGATGACCAGGCACAGCACACCGCGGGTGAATGACTTCCAGGCTGGGAAAGGCTTGCCGTGGGGACGAATCATTTGCATCTTTGACCAGAAACAGATCTGACCCATCAGCGCATAGTCTGGAACTTTCCTTAAGGGTCAGTAGTGGGCAGAATGGAAAAGCTCCTCCCGTATCCTGGGTCAGTGACTCGCCATTGGCTAAGTCTGTTAAGCCAGATTCCTGTATGACTCCGGGGGGCCTTGTCCCCCTCCTTTGCCTCATTCCTAAGTTCTCGGTAATTCTCTCAGTCTTACTGAAGTGCGACGGTGGTGGAGGTCATCTGTGGCGATTGCGGGCCCCTCATCCTTCTCCCCTACTAGGACTTCCTCATCCTTGGGAGGCCTCAGCCTCACAGGCAGGCCTGGGAAAGAGCCGTACAAGGCCCCAGGCCCCTTGGTTTGGCTTCAGAGAGGCTGTGAAGGACTAGAAGTGTCCCCAGCACAGAGGGTTCAGAGGTGAGGTCAGCAGAGGAGGCTGCAGCATAGGGCTTTAACTCCATCCGTAGATTAACCTATAATAGATCCATTTGATGGCAATGCTGGGAGGTGACAGAGGCAGGGAGTGCCTGGTCAGAGGGTCACAGGGGCATGACCTTGGGACCCAGGTCCGGTTCCCAACCCCCCTCTCTCTTTGTCTCTTGGCTACACTAGGCGGGCAGCTCTCCTCTTCCATGCTGTTTCTCCATGGTGTTCTGCCTCACCACAGGCTGCAGCAGGGGAGCGGTTGGACCATGACTGGAACTCCACGAAACCATGAGCCAGAAGGAACCTCTCCTGCTTATGCTGTGTTTGCCAGGAACTCGGTCACAGCTATATGGAAAGCTGACCAGCACAGAGACCAAGGCAACTCTCCTCTGGGCTGCAGCCGGAGACCAAGGCCTGGGCTCCTGCTGAGCTGCAGCGCCACTAAGGACTGCATTATGGCAAGCCCCAGAGAGAGCTCGCCTCAGCGCTCAGGCACACCCCAGCCAGGTCTCAGGCAGGGCTCAGTTAAGCTGCGCTCTTACTCAGGCCCATGCTCCTTGGAGCTTGTTAAATCGCGGGACGCCAGCCACATTCCTGCTGTCTCCTCTAATTTCTAAACGAGGATAACAACGGTCCCTCCCTTGTGGGGTTGCTTCGGAGGCTGAATGAAGTAATTCATGGAGAGCTGCACACGCAGAAGCTCCCCACTCAGATGCTCTGCGTTAGCGAGGAGCTGAATAAACAGAACTGGAAAAGAAGAAGCCTCTGGGCTTGACCAGCCCGCGAGTGAGTGCGAGGCACTGTCTTCAGAGACCAGCCTTAACGGAACGGTGGAAATACTCCCCCTGAAAGTACTGACGGAGTTTAGCAGGCTGACTAAAAACTGCCTGCTTCAAAACACGCCAAAGAAATGGCACCCCCATTTCCCTAGGGCCAGGATTTGCCTGAGCCTTCCACGCTGCCCAGCTTCCAAGTTGGGGGAATTGGAAACCGCAGGCTCTTGGTGACCAGCCCTGAAGAGTCAGTCGGAGCACAGCCTCTGCCCGCTCAGCACCTAGGGGGAACTTCCGGGAGGTGTGAAGGCAGCCTTGGCTGGGCCCTCGGGGCTGAGCCTCTCCTGAGCACCTTAGGCCCAGGTTCCCTACCCCAGTCTTTTCCCCCCTACCCTTTGCCCTTTGCCTTCACTGTTTCTAGAGGAGCCCTCCGTCTTCTCTTCTAGGGGCTGTTCTCCCTACAGAGGGATCCCCTTCTGGCCTGGAGCCTTTCCCATCTGCCTGCCAGCCTCCAGGCTTCTCACCAGGATAGTGAGGATCCTGCGTTTTTAGCCTCTCAGTAAGCAGAAGCCCTGGGGCAGAGCCTGGGGCTCTGCAGCTGCTCAGAGGTCCAGGCTGGATGGGAGGGCAGTGCGGACCAGCATCTACCTCTCTTCTATCCAGAACTTGGCACAGACCTGACCGTTGAAAATACCAGGTGAAAGATGGCATCTGGTGGAGACCCAGGAGACTCCAGCTGGCCGGTTGCAGATGCCAGGAACCAGAGATCACTGGCTGCAGAGGACTCAGACCCAGTGGCAGATGGAGAGCAGGAGCGGGGACTGCAGGAAGCAGAGAGCGGGCAACGGAGACCTGGGCTCTCCCAGGGAGAGCACATCTCCTTCTGGGAGGCTGAGAGGGCGGCACAGAGCCCCTGGCACACAGAGAGCCGCATCAGGCCGTGAATTGAGGCCATCAATTTAGAATGTCTTCTGGCTATCATAAAACCACAAAGCATCATCTTGTACCCTGGTTTTCCCTATCAAGTTATCTTAACTGGGTTTGGAGGGGTTATTTCGAAGACCTTGGGAAGCAAAGCTCTATTAAAATGTGGAGTGCAATAGGATTTTTGCCCCCGGGAGAGTTTCTTTTATAAAATGGCTTTGTTCTGGAGCCCTTCCTCACACAGCTTCCTCCCCCAAGTTCCTTCTTCCCCGGAAGCCTTTCTATGGAGCCTCTGTCTTATGCTTTATCCCAGCCTCTCATTGCCACCCTCCCCAGGTACCAAGCTCTCCTGCCCCTCTCTTCTCCTTGGGGCCCCCTCCACTTCTGGGCTGAAGGCCCCAGACACTGCCCCTCTTGGTGGGTCCTCACCGCCTCTGATACCCCATAACGCGGGCCCTTCCTACCTTTCCCACCAAAAGTGATGTGTGGCCAGCCATGGTGCCTAAGGCTGCCAGCAAGCAGGCAATTGTTTCCAGGCTTGCCACGGAGCTGCTCAGAGGGGGCTGCGGTGAAGCCTCCCGTCCTTCTACGCCTTGAGACACCCAAGCCCAGAAGGGTGCTTGGTCAGATCCCTCATGCTGGACGTGTCTCACAGTAGTCATATGTACTCCTCGATTATTCTTTTAAAGTAAAAAGTGGGAGCCTAATTAAAATATTAAAATATCTAATATTAATGCACACGAAATGACTATTTTCCAGTAAAGTGTCATCCTAAGAGCTGCTGTTATATGTTATGAGTCGGTGCCAAAAGAAAGGCTGAGAAGACCCGATGAAGGTAGCTCAGAGGCCTCACTGAGATTCGTCCCTCAGTGAGCCCAGAACCCCAAAAGCAACTCAGCTTTATTTCAGGCTAGTGAACGTGATCTCATGCATAGTCACTTTAGTAAAGGAGGACCATGTGTATAGTCACGAGCGTGACCAGGATCACCATTGGCTTCCTTATTACTAGGTTCATACAGATGTTAACCGTTAGCATTCCAAGCAAGGGAGGAAGCAACAAACAGAGCCCACAGGTGCGGCTGCTATCCATCACCTGGAGCCCAGCTTTCTGGCATTCCCCTATCCCAGCTTTCTGGGATTTTCAGTAACAGACCACAGCTGTCCCTGGGCGCCATTCATTACACTCTGTTTCTTGAAATGCTAGGCTACAATCTGCCCATTTCTCCAATATGATTATCAGGTGTAGGACTAAGTGTTGGATAATATCAAGACAAAGCTTAGGAATAATATCGAACAGTTGTTTCCTTCCTCCTGTCTTTGGTTCCTGCCTTGGTGCACCGGGGTCGCACAGCTGCCGAGGCACCTGGCAGCTGAGCCTGAGGTTCTGTGCAGGCTGGCTTTCCCGGCTGAATGGATGGGCCGGGTCTGCTCTTCCCTTGGGCCCAGAAGAGCCCAGGGAGACGGGGACTGGGGGGCTCTTTCTGGGAAACCCAGCGACCTCACTACTGCAAGGGGCCAGAGGGTCTGTGATTGCTCCATGAGATTGCCACTGCGGTAAGTATTTCAGGGCCTGAGATTAATCTTTTAAGATCGTGCAATGGACAATAAGAGGTCCTTCCTCTAGAGGAAACAGGAAGAGAGCCAGAGCTGCTGGAGGGGGAAGTGTCATGGTTCCTGTCTGCATGATGGCCCTGAAGTCCCTCCCTTTCAATGGGGCTTGTTTGGAGGCAGTGAATCTAGAGGTTGGGACTGATTCACGGATCAACACTAGCATTGAGGGTGCTGGGGTTAAGGGTAGGTGGCTGTGGGATCAATTTGCTAAGTGCGTGGGCTCCACCCGAACCCCAGCAGTCTCCATAAAAGGGGCAGAAGAGGCGTGCCTCTTCCCTTTGCTTTCAGTATCTTCCGCCACTGAGGCTGTCCCTCTGCCATGTGCCCCTCAGCCGTAGAGCCAGGCAGCACGGACTAAAACCTCAACAAACTATGAGCTACATAAACTTTTCCTCCTGGGTGTCTAGCATTTTGTCTCAGCAATGAGAGAAAAAAAAAAAACTAAGATGAGAAGAATGACAAATTGAAACCAACACTCCAAATAACACATTCCAGGAAAACCGAAGTACAAAGAAGGTTTTCAAGAGAACTCTGATTGTTTATTTGTGTATTCAGTACAGGGTCTGGGCTATGCAGCTCGAACTCGTAGAGAGATCTTCCTGTCTCAGTCTCCCTAGCTGGGATTATAGGCAGGTGCCACCATGACTGGTTTCCAGGCCGGCATGGCATGTGGTACCAGGGACCAAGCCTGTGTCCTGGTACTTGCCAGTCAGGTGCTTATGCTGCTGAGCTATCTTCCCAGCCCAAGAACTAAGAAAATTAGAGAAGCTCAGCAAGAGAATAGTCACCTTCGAAACTCAAATCAGTGGCTTCCAAGATAAATTAGAGGGTCTATGTCAAAACCTAGAGGAAAGGCAAAAATAGCAGAAAACTTAAAATATAGGAGTCACTCCAAGTAAAAACTTTAAGGAAAAGGAATAAAAGAAAATTCTTTAAATGTGTCATTTTAGCTGATCAGAAAATGTTTCCAGTTAAAAGAGTTTCCAGGGATACTTGCTACCACTGTCTGTATTAAAAAGAGGCATAGACTAAGACAAGAAAATGAGCTAGTAACATTCATGAAAGACAATTAACAACTATTGCTTTCTGCTGATCATGTATCAGTATACTTAGACAACCAAGAGATCCTAGTGAAAGAAGATTAAAATTATAAAAGAATTATGATGAAGTAGTTGGACAGATGATAAATGTGTCAAAATTAATCACTCTTCTCTGCATTAGCAATAAATAATTAGAAATGGAAAAGGGGAAAAACAGTCTACTCATAATAATGGTTAAGAAAAAAACCATAAAACATTTATGAGTAAATTTGACAAGAAAGCCACAGGACCGATGTGAAAAAGACTATAAAATCTTATTGAAGGCCATAAAATAAGATTTGAATAAATGCAAAGACATTTTTTATTCTTGAGTGGAAAGAGATCACCATAAATTTGTAAATTTAATGCAGCCCTTTGGAACTGCATAAAGTGATCTTTAAAAAGTTCACTTGAAAGAATAAGAACCCTGAGATAACTGAGAAAAATAAGAAAAAGAATAGTGAAAGGGACTGAAAGGGTTGTGCCTTACCACACACTGGAGCATCCAACCAGAAAGCCACCGTGATCAGATCAATATGCTTCTGAGGTAGGAAGAGACAAATCTATGACTATAGACACAGCCATAACACAGAAGGGAGAGCCAGGCAGTAAATCCCAGAGTGTATGGGAGCTCTATGTGCGACAGCCCAGGCCACTGCAGTGGCAAATGCTGACCCTTAATGAAAAGCGCAGGGGTGACCAGCCTTCTGCCTGGTAGCCAATAGCTCTAGAACCCAGTTTCCCACATAGAAGTCAAATTCAAATAAGTATACGCATTCCACTTTTGTTGTTAAATAATGAGGATATAGTCAGATATCATGGAAGGGAAACAAATTGTCCAAAGGAAAGGACAAGTGGTAGGAAGGAGAGAGAGAGAGAGAGAGAGAGAGAGAGAGAGAGAGAGAGAGAGAGAGAGAGAGAGAGAGGAAGGGAGGGGAAGGGAAGGGAAGAAGACAAAGCATATATGTATATATATAGGGTAGCTTGGATAATTGCACTGCTGAGTTCTGCTGGTCTATTAAAAGAAGCAGTCAATGCTTAATTTTTTTGACCAATTATGCATGTTTATATTTGATAATCTGAACAACTAATCTCAAGACAACAATATGTAGTATGAGGACCAGTGTTGAATTCTTGTGATTTTGCTCAGTGAAATTCTGTATCATTTCTTTCTTTGTTTTTTTTTTTTTTTTTTTACTTTTTGTTCTCCTTTAAAAAAGAAAATAATTTGTCTAACAACTTTGTAGACAGCCTAAGTATTTATGCTACAATGGAAAAGCATGTATTCATCCATCAACTTGAAAAAAATGAAGAATTTTCTTTTTTTTTTTTTTTTTTAATGTATTTGGTACAGAGTCTCACTATGCAGCTTGGACTCACAGTGATCCTCCTCTTTTCAGCCTCCCCAGCGCTGGGACTGCAGGTGTGCGCCTCTGTCTCAGCTACTTTTTTCTCATTGCTGGGACAAACATCCAACACTCAAAATGAAGGAAGGAAAGGTTTATTTAGCTCACAGTTACTGCAGATTTCAGTCCATATTCAGCTGGCCCAAGGCTGAGTGGCACGGGGCAGAGGGCATCCAGTTCATGGTGGCGGAACAGCAACAAAATGGTGATAGAGGCAACTGACCAACCAGGGTAGCAGAGAGCAACAACGTGAGTCTGTCTCTCTGTGTCTCTTTAAATTCTATCAGGCTCTCTGCGTTAGCCTATCCACTTCAGGCCACACCTGTAATTCCCAAGAGTACTCAGACCATAATCTCATCAGTACTAAAACATAATCCCAGTGGATCAAGGATCAAGTCTCAAACTCTAGAAGTCCCTACCCCATGAGTGCATGAGGCTTTGGGGGACAACTAGACCATAACAAACACCACGCGTGGGTGCCCCTGCAGCACGGCGCCCTGCAGCACAGCAAATGGTGCCAGGGATTGAACCCTGGTCCTCGTGCTTGCCTAACCACAAGCACTAGTTGTGGTAAGTCTGCTGAGCTATCACTATGACCCAAGTGTTTTGCTTTTTAACAATGTTACTTTATTAATACATATGTGTCGTACACAATGCTCTCACCCCTTGTGTGCTGTACGTGGACGGAGCACCCCATTTCTTTTTCCATCTCTCATCCTTTCCCTCCCTCCATCTCCTGATCTCCTTCCCCTTTGAGAAGAAGCAGGCTTTCTCCCTACTTCCTATTATGTAGCTTTTATTTTGTTTGTTAGTTTCACCCTAGGTTTCTCATAGACAAGCAATGTGATATTTAAGCTTGTGCACCTGATTTATTTCACTAACACTGTATTCTCAAGGTGCATCCTTTTCTACAAATGACTCCACTTCACCTTTCTTTATGGCAGAGCAGTACTTTGTGGGGTGCAAATGCTACATTTTTTAATGCATTCTTCTGTTGATGGACACATGGCCTACTTCCAAGCATTGGCTACTGTGAACTGCGCTGCGACGAACACGACCCATGTGTCTCCGCAGTAGAGTGTTCTTAACTCTTTGGAACGATACCCAGAAGGGAAATAGCTGGGCCCAGTGGAAATTCTATGTTTAGTTTTTTCAAGAACTCTCCACATTGACCTCCATCGCGGATGTATTAGTTTACACTCCCACCAAGGGTGGAGAACCGTTCCTTTTTCCCTGAAGCTTTGCCAGCGTTTTTTATTGTCTGATTTCTTGATGTTGATGGTTCTCTCTGGGGTGAGATGGAATCTCCAGCTGTTTTGGTTTGCTGCCCTAACAGACAGCGACGCTGGCATTTCTGCACGGATTTAGTGACCCCCGTATACTTCTGCTTCTGTGTCGTGTCTATTCATTTTGCTTGCCCATTTTTTGCCTGGATCTTTGATTTGGAGGCTTTTTTTTTTTTTTTTAATTCTTTATACCCTGTAGATAAGGGTCAGCTGTCTGAAGAATGGCGGTAAAAGTGTTTTCGCGCTGTGTAGGTTGTCCTTTCATTCTCGAGGTTGTTTCTTTTGCCTCAGAGAAGCTTTTCAGTGTCTGACGATCCCATCTGTTGAACGGCTCCATCCATCTTCTCCGATTCTATTCCTTTTGCCCACTCAGAACCATTACCCTGGATTTCGTTCCTATTTTTCTTTTCCTTGCTTTGGAGTTTTTTGACCTCGCCTTTGCATTTCTATGCCATGTTGTCCATGCTTTTGAACTTTGCATAAGTGAATCACACTATTTTTATGAGATTTCTTTTGCTTTTACCCTGTTTTCTTTTCTATACATCTTTGCACGCACCTGTAACTCATTCATTTCCACTTCTGGTACCCACTGTATGCTCTCATCCTATTTAAGTCTAGAGTGGGTTGTTGATTGAATTTTTCTGTGCCTCTTTTCCTGTTGCCTTACTTGAGATGGAACACTGCATGTCTTCCCTTCCCCCATATTTTTTTTTTTCATCTTTTTACTGTTTATCCCACTTAAAAATGTCAAGTTATCCCAAACTCTGGAGTTAATACTAGTCTTCATGAAGAACCTTGTAACAAATGAATCCAAATCACTCTTTTCCTGCCTTAAATAATTTTTCCTCCTAATAATGACTTACAGTTCAAATTCTTTTAATTAAGGTGACCTAGAATGCGTATTCTGTTCCTCGCTCATTCGCTCACTCACTGCTTCTATTGTTGCCATTTTCAGCGCTGGGGACGGAACCCAGCAAGTCCTGTGCCCCCGAGCAGCACTGCCGGCCGCTTTATGCTCACTTAAGACGCTCGTTTGGGGTAATATGCCTATTCTCTTCAGTGAAGCCTTCCTGCTGGGCATGCAGTGTATGCCCAAGGGCCAGCTACTCAGGAACCAGGATTCTGGGACATGTGAGCTTGAGACAGCATGGTGAGATTCTGTCATAAAGAAAGAAACAAAACCTCTTAGCCTTTGGCAGTTTCCCTGGGGAGTAAATATTTGTATTTATTCTGTCTATATTTCACCGAGTTTCCTGAAGGTAAGGGTTTTCTTTCATTGGTTCTTGAAAATTGTGAGTTATTCTCCGTTGAATGTTAACTATCCCATTGTTTCTCCTTTTCAGACATTCTGATTCAGCATGTTGCATATTTTATCTTTGTATCACTTCTCTTTTTCACATTTTACACCTTGGCATTTTTATGCTATGTTCTATATAATTCTTTCAAATCTGTCTTCTGGCTCCTGACTCTTTGGCCATTTCTAGTCTATGGCTATACTATTGCACTGAGGTTTTAATTTTAAATTTTTGTTTCTAGAAGTTCTAGTTAAACCTTCAGAAAGATGACTGACTTTGGTCATATTTTCTACCTTTAAAAATGTTAAACAGGGGCCTGGCGGGATGGCTCAGTGGTCTAAAGCACGTGCTTGGAAAAGCTTGGGCGGCTTCAGGGACCGCAGTTCGATCCCCGGCATCACATGCTGTGCCGGCCCTGCCCTCAGGGCGTGCTGAGCCGGCCATAAAAATGATTGAATAAACAAATAAAGATTCTGAAACAAGAAAAAAATAAATAAATAAAAATTTAAACAAAATTCTAAAAAAAAAAGGTTACAAACTTAAAAAAAAAAAAAAAAAAAAAAAAAAGTTAAACATAGGATCTAGGGAGATAGCTCCACAATCTAAGCGCCTGCCTGGCAAGCACTAGGATCTGGGTTTGATCCTTGATACTGCATGCTGTGTGGGCCCCTGGAACCCCGGGTGCACCAGGCCAGCTCTGAAACCAGGTGTGGTGGTGCATGCCTGCAATCCCAGTGCTGAGGAGGCTGGGAAAGAAGGATTACTGTGAATCCAGGTGCACATCAAGACCCTATACCAAATAAATAAATAAATAATCAAAATAAACATATATTTTTTGTTTTGTGTCATTTTGATATTTATATACTACGCTGGTTCTTACATGGTATTTTTCTCCATGGTATTCTGATATACTTTTTAAAAAAACTCACATTGCCTGAAAAGTAAACTGAAAAAATGTTGAGATATAGTTTAGATATGAGCTCTTCTTGATTGTTCCAGGCATTTTAGAGCTCCACCATCCTGGATTAAAATAAAATGTATGGTTCAGATATTTTGAACTATCCAGAGAGTTTTCAGAAAATTATCAAGGGACTTTTTCCGTCTGTCTACCTGGTGCCATAATTTGAGACAGAAACAGCTTCTTGTAGTTCCTGGGGAATAGGCAGATTCTTTTGCTAGTCACCCTCACACTGCAGATGAAACCCGTCAGATCCCACGTGTTTCTCCACATAGGTCCACCTTGGAAGGCTTGCGGGATTTGTCTGCGCTACTGTGAGCCACAGAGGGTGTGAAAGGTAGAACTAAAGCTGGCTCAGCTTATCAAAACCTCCGAGGTGGAGTCAGCCCCATGCCGCTTGCTGCTCTGGATTCCTGATTTTGCCTGCACGGTTAGCTTCCGAGGGTCCCTCCCCTGCCTTTTACAATCAGCACATTCCTTTAAAAGTTTTAAAAATATGTATTTAGGGGCCCGGCGGGATGGCTCAGTGGTCTAAAGCACCTTCTTGGGGAAGCTTAGGCGGCTTCAGGGACCACGGTTCGATCCCCGGCACCACATGCTGTGCCAGCCCTGCCCTTGGGGCGGGCTGAGCTGGCCATAAAAATGAATGAATAAACAAACAAAGGTTCGGAAACAAGAAAAAAATAAATAAAATAAAATAAAAATTAAAAAAAATGTATTTATTTGCCACAATACCATTGGCAGAAATCAGACTGATACTTTTAAAATAAGGGACATCAGAAAGTGCTTTGTGGTGAGCGTATGTTATGGTTTATGTCTAGTTGTCTCCTCAAAGCTTCATGCAATTATGAGCGGGGACTTCTAGAGTTTGAGACTTGAATGATGATCCACTGGAATTACGTGTTTTACTACTGTTGGGATTATGGTCTGAGTAGTGCTGAGATTGTGGGTGTGGCCTGAGGCTGATAGGCTAAGAGAGCCTGATGTAATTTAAAGAGAGACAGAGAGAGAGACAGACTCGTGCTGTTGCTTTCTGCTCTCCTGGTTGGTTGGTTGCCTCCGTTGCAATTGTTGCTATCCCGCTGCCATGACCTGCTGCTTTCTGCTATGTGTCACTCAGCCTTGGAGCCAGCCAAATATGGACTGAAATCTCCAGTAACTGTGAGCTAAATAAACTTTTTTTCCTTCATTTTGAGTGTTGGGTATTTGTCCCAGCAATGAGTAAAAAGTAACTAACACAGCGTAGGAGCACTATTTCAAACACTTTATCACTCCCTTCTTTGGAGAAAGGATGGGAGCAGGTCCCCCGGCAGGACAGCCTGAGAAGACTGGGCGAGAGCCAGGCTGCCTCCTGACACGGTCCTGAGGCGCCTCGTACATGCAAAGCAAATCTAAACTCTCCTGATGCTAGGAACTTAAACAATAAAGAGAAGCCTATTAATAGGATGCCATGGAGCAAAGCAGACACAGACACCTTTAGCACCCGTAAGTGCCCCCATAGTCCACCTCGAAGCCCCAAGGAGGAGCCTCAGCCCTCATATGTTCCTCCCGTACAGAGGTGGCTGATAAGAAGTCGAGGTCAGCCAGCGGCCCTTCGGGCATCACTTCTGCTAAGAGAAAGCAAAGACTGAGTCGCGTTTGAAAGGCTTTCAGAAGAGGCTGGGCTAGTGCCTGGCAGGCCTCTGTTCATAGACCATCTCATCCGTGGGCCATTTGGTTGGGACAGGCCTGTTCTGAGTGGTCCTGCCCTCTCCAGGCAGTGACACTGAAAAGGTCTTTATTGTCACCAGCACACTTACTCCTGATACCTCAGGGGTCATTCTGTACTGAGCATTGGCTCAATCCAATCCATAGCCAAATCAGAGATCATTAAAAGCCAGATTTTCTTCTAAGCACGTCTAAGTCACCTAAACAAAATGGCCTGTGATTCATGATAATATATTGACAGTCGCTTCAAATACATAGGCATGGCTTTTCCTTTTTTCCATTCCCAGGAAAGAAAAGTCTAAGGAAACAAAACAGAGACCATAGGAAAGAGCAAGGAGGCAGAGCTCAGCGGTGGCCTGGGGGCAAAGCTGTCACAGGAGGGCCCAAGAAGGAGGTGGCCTAGCTGGTTTCTGCTAGACAGCAGAGAGGGAGGTGGCAAGGTGGGTCCTAGAGGAAGTTGTCTGCGTGGGGCAGCACTATTGTGTGCAGCCGTGTGTGTGTGTGTGTGTGTGTGTGTGTGCGCGCGCGCGCATGTGTGTGTCCCTGTGTCCAGGCCATTATTTTACACTTGGGGAGCTAGCAATAGATAGAAGCACTGGGGGCCACAGCATCTAAGCTGCTCACTGAAGATCTGTAAATATGAAAAGGGAACGTTTAGAATGAGTGCTGCCATTAGACTGGCATTGGAGGCATCAGTTTCAAGGTACGCATGCGTGAATGTGCAGACAAGCACACGACTCTTATTGCTGTTCTCTGAGATCTGCAAGCAGCAAAACCAGCAACAAGAAACACACTTATTCCCAAGTCTTAGTGTCTAAATACAGTTCACCTCTAAAAGGATCCCAGTTTTCTTTATAAATTTATTTATTTATTTAGTTGGTAGAGGGTCTCACTGCACAGCTCAGACTCATAGTGATCCTCCTGTCTCTGGCTCCCCTGTGCTAGGATTACAGGCATGCGCCACCATGCCTGGTTTCAGGGGCTGGCACAGCATAGGGCTGGCGTGGCATGCAGTACTGCGGATGGAACCCGGGTCCTGGCACTTGCCAGGCAGGTGTTTAGACCACCAAGCTATCTCTCCAGCCCGGAATCCCAGTTCTTTAAAGAAATGACTAAATTCCCCAGCAGGACAGGGAAGAATCAAGGGTAGCCTGGGACATCTTGTGCCAGAGAGTGAGCAAGCGCCTGTGGGATACTGTGACCTATCACAGGACACTGCGACCTGAGACAGGGCACTGCAACCTATCACGGCATACTGCGACCAGCTTGAAGAAATATCTACTGGCCAAATCAGGACCATTTCAAGCAAGAAAACAGAATAAATGACCAGAGTGACAGGTGGTGAGTGGCTTTCTGTTTATGAAATCCGTGAGTCTACCTAGGGTTTAAAACAAACAAACAAAAAAAGACATGCATGGGAAGGGAGAATACTCTTTTATGGTAAAGTTTCAACTAGTAAATGTAGGACAAGTGATAGAATGCCAAGACTGTCACTCGGTAGTCAGTACTAATTAATGCAGGGAAAAATACAGGGCTGCATGTTAAAATTAGCAACTGAAAGTAAGAGAAATAACAGACTATTTACACAGCCTCAAAGTCTGCCATTACACAATTGTTAATTCTGACAGAAGACAGGCTAACTCTACAGAGAAAACTGGCAGAATCACACTTCTTGTGTGACCCAAGTTACACTGCCAGTGATGACCGTGGAGAGACGATCCCAGCCTCCTAACGCTCTCGCCTAAATCCTCGATCTCCATGTAGTTGGGAGAGGCACGGCAAGTGCGCAGCAAGGAGTATGGCTGAGGTAACTGGCTACGATCCTCACACAGGAAGGACACAAAGGTGTAGGAAGACGCAGGATTGTTCTGGACTGCAGGGTGTGGGGCGCAGGTGACGGCTGGGTGCAGCAGGGCTCGCCTTTGAGTTTTCTGTCAGCGATGTGAGGGCAGCTGGCAACAGTGAGCAGGCGCTCAGGCGAAGGCGAGGTGGGGATTCTTCGTGTTCCTCTTGCCATCTTCCAGTTATGCTGAAAATTCCAAGTATCAATAGGGGAGCCAGTATTTCCTAGGTAGAATTCTGTGCTAGAGAGGACACAGAAGCTTGCAGACAACTGCTGTCCCTACCAGACACTGATGGTAACAGGAACAGAGCAAAGAAATGACAGGTCGTAAAATAGTAATGAAAAAATGTATAAGTGAACCAAATTCCAGGCAACAAACCTTTCACTGAAAAGAATATAAACCCTTTAATATATTACTACATAATTACATATATACATATATTACATATTAATATATACTGATTTCACATGTGTTATAATATAGAAATGTATGTTATTATGTATGATTCCTACATATTATCATGTATTATATATTCATACAGCATACATGAAATATACTGTCTTAGTTAATTTTTACTCGTTGCTGGGACAAATACCCAACACTGGAAATGAAGGAAGGAAAGGTTTATTTAGCTCACAATTACTGGAGGTTTCAATCCATTCTTGGCTGGATCCAAGGCTGAGTGGCACATGGCAGAGAGCAGCAGTTCATGGCAACAGAACAGCAACAAAATGGGGACAGAGGCAGCCAACCAAACAAGGAAGCAGAGAGCAACCACTCTAGTCTGTCTCTGTGTCGCTCTTTATATTCCTGTCAGGCTCTCTGCCTTACGATATCCGCCCTAGACCACACCCATAGTCCCAGCCCTACTCAGACTGATAATCTCATCATTACTAAAACACGTAATCCCAGTGACTCATGAGTCAAGTCTCAATCTATAGAAGTCCCTGCCCAATGACTACATGAGGGCTTGGGGGGACAACTAGACATAGACCATAGCATATACAATGTGAAATAAAAGATTAAATGGGCTTCAATAAGAATACAAACTGATGGATCACAGGGGACAAAAGGGAACAATAAAGTCAAAGACAAATCAATAATAAAAAAGGCACCAAGTGAAGCACAGGAAGAAAAACGAATCCAAACGGAATGGCCCATTAGAGAGCTATGATTAGGACAGAGATACATGCAGTTGAGTTTTCAAAAGGAGGGGAAAGATAGAGTGGGACAGAAGAAATGTGTAAAAAGAAAGTGGATGAAATTGTGTGAAACTGATGAAAAGATGATGAAACTGATCAACGAATCAACCCAACAGCCAAGGCCAGTCTCTCGATGCTGGGACAGAATACCTGATATCTGAAATGAAGGAAGGAAAGTTTTACTCATCTCACAGTTAGTG
Organism: Myocastor coypus; assembly: GCA_004027025.1. NCBI lineage: Eukaryota > Metazoa > Chordata > Mammalia > Rodentia > Myocastoridae > Myocastor > Myocastor coypus. Next base: position 74,514 of record PVJA010005879.1, read on the forward strand.
GAGGTTTCAGTCCACACTTACCTGGCTCCAAGGTAAGGTGACCCATGACAGAGGGCAACTGTTCCTGGCGGTGGAAAACAGCCAAGAGAGGGGCAGCAGCTGTGTTACCTAGCAAGCCTCTCTCCCTCCCTTATACTGCATGCAGGCTCTTGGCCCTAGGCTGGGTGGAGGACTCACACCCATAAGCCCAGCACTGGACCATGAATTAATCACAGACTCTAAAAGCTGCCCCATGCCTGCATAAGGCTTTGGGGACAACTAGACACAAACCATAACAGCCAGTAAACTTAAGTGAAATAAACACAAAGGAAACCGCAAAACAAACTCTCACCCAACCCCTGAAAACCAAAATGAATCAGAACATTTAAAAAGCAGCCAGAGGAAAGAGACATACATTATTTGCAGGTGACTAAACACATGAGTGGCGTTCACTTCAGAAACAACAGACCTCAAAGGACAATGAGGAAGCTTCGAAGAAAGAATGCCAAACGTAACATAAGAAAGAAAAGTAAAGAAAGAAAAAGAAGTCGCCAGACTAGAAAATGAGTAACAGAAAGTTGCCAAACCTAAAAATTTATGCACCAGTCCTAGCAAGTCTCTCTGGAAGAAAAGGAACTCCTAATTACCAATAGTGTGTCAGGAATAAGAGAAGAACCATTGCAATAGATACTACAAATGTGAAATTTACTAGGCAAAAATGGGAACTTTATGTTGATAAATTTGACAAATCAAACACAGTGGAAAATTCTGTGAGAAGCCTATGTTATGGAGTCAGTCAAGTATGCTTACGGCTTAGAAGACGCCATGTGTTTAAGATATTAGTCCTTCCTGGATTTATCTGACATAGATCTGATACCATCTCAGTCATGGTGCCACCAGACTTTCTGAAGAAACTGACTGGCTGGTTCATACATGGAAATGCTTATGGGAAGCTGGAAATAAAATTTGTTGGAATACACGAAATGATCCTAGAAGAGAGAACACATTTAGAAAGCCAGTGCTCCATTAATTCAAGAATGACTGTAAATACGATCTACAGCAAGTGGGGTTGTGTGGTACAAGAGTGGGAAGAAACAAAGGGATCGCTGAGGGTTCACAGAGCGTGTCACTTGTTATCAAGCTTCTAAAAGAACACGGTTTTATGGAAATATAGCTGACAGCGGCACCCATGTAAGGGGTACAGTTGTACCTGTGTGCCTGCCGTCACAGTGTAATCAAGGTGCGACACATGTTAACTGTTTGCTCCTGCCCCATAGAATCCTCCTTCCCTCCCTCCTTCCCTAGACTGATCTGCTTCTGTTATTACTTTCCCTGTAACTTTATGTCAGTGGGGTGGACACAAGGTGAGCCTCACTCTTTGTGGCGTGTCTCATGCAGTGTGATTACTTTGAGATTCATTAATGTTGTGATATAAATTGACATCAACAGTTCATGCATTGTTACTGCTGAGTAATATTCTCCTGTGTGGATGTACCAAGGTTAGCTTATTCAAACACTGGTAGACCTCTGGGGTTTTTTTTCTAATGGTTTATGATTTCAGATAAAGCTACCATGGACATTCATATACAAATATTTGTATGGGCCTGTTCTTTAATTTCTCTTGATTAAGTAGGAACAGAATAGCTGGATCATATAATAGGTATGTATGTTTTAAGAAACTGCCAAGGTGTGTTCCAAAATAATCACGATGTTTGTGTCCCCATCAATAATACACGCATATTCTGGTTCCCCTGTAGCCAGGCTAGTGCTTGCCATGGACCATCTATTAAGTTTTGATTATTTTTAATAGATATAAAGTGGAATATCATGGCAGTTTTATTTGTATTTACTTTTTAAATTTTTTTTCCTTTTTTATTGTTTAAATTTAACATGAGTTATATTACATATTTTCATCATCAGATCAGTTTAGATTAATACATGTAGGTATATAAACTTGATCAATTAAACATTAACCCTTCTAAATCAACATTATTATTATTTTTTCTTTTTCCCTTTCTTTTCTTTGAAAGTTGACATATTGCATATTGTCCTCACAATCGTTCTACAGAGTACAGTG
>PVJA010005880.1:0-76527 GCA_004027025.1 Myocastor coypus
AAAAAAAAAAAAAAAAGGAAAAGAATATACTTCTCTTTGGACTAAGAGGAAGCAGATACATACACAGTCAAATGTTCTGCAATTGCAGTGGGCCACCAGTGAAGCTTGTAATGTTGGAGGCTATTGAATCTAAGCCTCCTAAGAATAAAATAATTTGAGACAGAATAGCTCAGTTTCACATTAAGGGTGAGAAATGAAGCAACCAAGTTTAACAAAAGTGAAAGTGAGATTTTCAAATCTTCTCTAAAGAAAGTGCCCTGTCATTTTAATACTTGGTTGCTGAGAGTGTAAATTGCTCCTTTTTTTTTTTTTAAGAGAATCGTCTGGCAATAGGTAACAAAAATATAAAACTGAACATTTCCCACTTGACAGAGAGAAACCACAGAAAACTTTTTTTGTGAAGTGATTTTCTCTCCAACACAATATTTTCACCACTGAAATGATCAGTCGGTCTGCAGTAGTGACTCACAGGCAATCTTATGAAATATCACTGAGCGTCTTGGCTGCCTAGGAGGGATGTAGAAGAATATAGATTCTTTAATTTTTTTTTTATCCTTTACTTTTTATCTTTTTAGTTTTTCTTTGCCTTAAAAAACCTCTAGAAACAACAATATGCCACGTAAAATAGAATTTGCCATTCACAAGATATAAAATTTAAATAAGGTACCACTTGCTACATGCTATTGGGAAAAATGTCTTTCCTTCTCATCCTGCTTAAACTCATTTCGCATTTTTTTCCTTCAATATTTCCCAGTCTTCTCTGACTTTTTTGGCCCAAATCAGAGCTGTACGAAGTTGTACTGATGGAAATAAACATTTAATTAATAGATAAATATCGCCTCCCATACTATGTGCTCACAGGAAGAAAATAAAATAATGCATTGACAGCTATCTTTTTACAGAAGAAGTAAAAAGTTAAAAAAACAAGAGGGATAATGTCATAACTGCTGCTACGGTGTGTGCGCATCTCTATCTGTTTTCCCCACAGCCTCACCCAGTCTTTGAGGTGCAGTTCTACAGTTTGGGGTTGATTCATGATCCAACAGTGGCGTCGTGGGTCTGAGTACCGATGGGACTGTGGGTGTGAGCGCTGCACTCCGCGTGGGATGGACAGCCTTAATGCAGCATAGGAAGGAGAGACGGACAGCCTTGCTCTGCTCTTGCCATTGCTGCTGCTGCCCCTCCCCTTTGCCCTTGCTCTTTGCTGCCACCGAGAACTGCCGCTCTCTGCCCTGTGCCACTCTGCCCTGGAGCCAGCTGAGTATGGACTGAAACCTGTAGTCACTGAGCTATGCAGTCCTTTCCTTCCTTCCTTTAGGTGTTGGGTATTTGTTCTAGCAATGAGCGAGGAGTAACTGAGACAGCTGCCAACACCCTCTTTCCTGAATTTGGAATTCAGAAAATGTCATGTAATATGACAGTTTTAATCTGTTTAAAATGTATACAAGCATGTTGACTGACAGCAAACTCACGTATCTAGAAGGTTAAGTAAAACAGAGAAATCACACATATACATAAACAAAAGTGACACCTCACTTGCAAATCCCAAAGCAAGAGAACAATCTAAACCTAAAACAGTGTGCAGATAAACTGGTAGGAGGACCTTGGAACTACTTGGGAACCGTTGCTCACACTGCCCATTTCTGGCTAAAAATGACAGCAGTGCTAACATGGAATGAGCAAATGTGAAGATGGAGTTTGCGCTTTATTTCACAGGATTTTGTATTACTCAGCTCTACTAATAACATAGACTGCCCCTATACCTTTTCATTTTATTTAAAGAAGAAAACTAAAGTCTAGAAATAGGTAGCAACAACCGTGTTAAAGTGTGATATTTATGGGAAGACGTGTGCAACACTAACTAGAGACGAGTTAGCTCTTACTGCGCTGCGTGGTGAGCTTCTTGGTAAGAAAGCAGTAGCAGCCAGAAGGAAGCAGCAGCGAAGAGCAGAGGCCGAAGCCAAGCCGCATTTGCAGTGGAAGAGGCATCCGAATTCATCATCCAGCTCCACAGATGAAAGAGAATTAAATATCAAAAGATGCTTCAAAGTTTCCTCTTGAGTAATGATTTACAACTGATACTAAAGGGGTTCTGCGTGCTGTTGACACACTTTCTCAAGATGCCACTTCTATTTGCCTCTTCGCTGGGTGTGTTCCGGAGGACACTACAGATACCTAGCAGCAAGCACCGAGGCGAGCGATTTGGTGGTCTCGTTAGTGCATATAAACACCATAGTTCTGTATGCGTCTTTGTAGAAGAACATCAAAATGAAGGAGGATCCAGAGACTGAACACTGTTTTTAAAAGAGTCATGAAAAAGAAGAGAAAACTACCATAAAAGTAGCATTGATAAAATATTAGACGTGCAGTCCAATGACTCAGAGGATATTTTCCAAACAATGCTGAATGAACAAGAACATCAGGTTTTTATAGTGATATCAAAGATGAGTACATAAGGAATGTTGTTTCAAACACACTGGAATTGTAATGCTGTTTCAAACACACTGGAATTGTTACTAATGACAATACAATTTTCTGTCAATATCTATTTCCTTTTTTAAGAAAAATTATCAGATATAGGTATATGTATGTATTGCCTTGTGCATGTAAATTCCCTGTACCATACTAACTATATATGCTGTGAGGAGAAGTTAATATGGGCAAGTGATTTGAACAGTTAATAAGCAGGCAGTGAAACACAAATAGCTATCAAGTATATGAAGAGATCCTCCAGCTCATTTGTAATCAGAGAAATGCAAATTAAAGAAAATAATTGACCACTTTACACCCATCTGATTGGCAGAGACGAGATCCTGGATGGCGGTGATTATTAGTGGGGATGTGCAAAAGCCAGACTTGCTTAATCTTGCTGAAGAACCCTTCAGCAGTACTTACTCCGATTGCAACTGGGTAGGCTCTGCACCCCACTAGTTCTATTTTTGGTTTTATGGGCCAAAATATTCTCTCATGGGACAATGAGGAGGCCAGGATGACATCTGCGTCGCTGAGTGGAGTTTAGGGGGTGCCTTGGTGAGGACCACGCCTACTTGTCCACTATAACCATCAACATGAGGGTTTTCACGGTGCTAGTGAGTCCCAGGTGGGCAGGCCGACCTTCCTCGTGGTGTCCATTAAGACTATGGAGTATCAGCCCGCCCTTAATTCTCTCGGTTTCGGTGAAGAGGAAAGGTAAGTTTGAGAGGTTTCAAACCAGCAGTTAGGTAAACACACTAAGCCCATCAACGTTGATCCACACTGCTTAGCTAGAACCCTGTGACACAGCTGACCATCACTGATCAGTGACTTCGATCCTCCTCCCTATTCGCATAGGGAACGTTGTGGGTCAAGTGCTGTGGCTCCCAAAATGTGTGCATCGAAATCTTTCTGTGCCCTATGATGGGCTCACGTTGGGAGGTTGCTGGGAAGAAACTTGCATCAGCCAGGGAATCTCGTGATGAGAATAGTGTGCGTATGAAGAGTCCCCTAAAGAGGTGGCTGAGATACCAAAGATTTGGCATTGTGCAGTCTGAAAGAGACCCCTTCTTAGAACCCGGCCATGCTGACACCTGCATCACAGACATTGGACTGCCACAACTCTGTCAAAGTTTTGTTTGTACGTTTAGAAGTTACACAGGCTGTTGGTAAGTGGCTGAAGCAGGTGAAGCTAGGACCAGAATTCTCTGTGAACAGCTCAAAGGTGACCTTTATGCTAGTCACCAAAACAGAAAAAGACAAAACCGGTGCAGCTGTGAGGTGGGAGTATGCAGTCAGTTGAGGAACTAAAGTTTCCACCTCAATCACTTTGGGAATTTCAGGAAAACAGAATACTTGCATAGGTTTCTTCTGTAGTATTGTGGAGCCATTAGAAGCAAAAAGCTAAAATATATTGAAAATAAACTCTGATTAGAAAAGGAACTATAATGACGACATTTTAGCACAATATTTATATAAATTAAATTATAGATGCTTCCAACTAATGCAAATTTATGGCATAATGAACCTGTAGAAAGTAGGAAATGCATTTATAGTATTTTTGACCCAACCAATGTCATAGACCAGCAATCTATCAGACTGCAAATTATCAATTGCTTACCCTCCCAGTTGGGTGGCTGAGTATATCTTACCAAAACTGCTCAACACTCTGAGAGAGTACCAGAACGTATAGAAGCAGTTTAGGAAAGGAAATATTGTCAAACTTAGAATTATAGTTACTACTCACTGCACTGGGTTTTTGCTCTACAAGTCAAAACACTGGCTGAGGAGATAGGTAAGAGGTCTAAGCATCTGCCTGGTGAGGTCAAGGACCTGGGTTTGATCCCTGGTACTGCATGCCACGCTGATCACTGAAGCAGGAAGCAGGGCAGGTGGTTCGTACCTGTAATCTTAGGGGTGGGGAGGCTGAGACAGGAAGATCACCATGAGTCAGAGCTGTGTGGCAGGATCCTGTACCAAAAATAGAAATAAACGAAAGATTAGCTTTTTCAAAGTCAAAACAATTGAATAAGTATAAGTTTTAGTAGGCAATAATACAAACATCTCTGTAAACATCTGCATACCTATGAGACATATTTATGTTTACAGTCTACGGAGGGGAAAAAAGGCCAAAGGTGAGCAAGGAAGGAAAAAATAACAGGTATTTAAATAAAACACGAGTATTCTACACTGACCACTGTGAGACGGATGCCAACCTGATAGCAGGACCGTAACGTGTTTAGCCATTTATAAGAAACTACTCACAAAACAAGCAGTTTGTGTATACTGGAAATCATTATGAAAATTAGAGGGCAATTAGCTAGAACTAGGGAAATTTAAGTCAGTGAGGAAGTTAAACAACCAACAAAGCAGGACTTACGCCTGGGAGTAAGGAACAGTCTGAGAATTGCCAGGAAAAGGCGGAAAGTCTTCGAGTCAGAGCACAGGCATCTAAGGCGGCGAGCAGGCATCGCCAGGCATTGCCGGTGGTGAAGAGAAAGAAAGCACACGCGAAGTTGCAAAAGGGTTGAGTCAATCCGCACTTGAGAAGCTGTGTACCATTGCCATTACCTTCTGGGAAGGCTTGGGAACCCTACACATCACGACAGATGAAAGCACTAGGAATATAGCTCGGGACAAAGCCAATTATTGTCAGCAGCCGCTGACTAAAACCGTGAAATATCTGAGCATGGTAGCACATGCCTGCCATTCCAGCACTAAGGAAACATGAGGTTAAAGGTCCAGAAATCCCAAACCCACCTGTGCCGCTAGCATGACACTGTCTCAAAACAAAATTCAAAAGGACTAGGAATGTTTCTCAGTGGTATAAGACACTTAGGCTTGATTCCTGGTGTCAAAAGTATTTAAAGTGTGCTAAGTTATCACTCTTGAGTTTTAAAGAAGTTCTCCTGGCTAATGCAGACAGATACGAAAGCTCTTACTACATGGAACATGCATGCTTCCTACCAGTGGCCGGAAGACCAAGGCCGACCTTCCTTAGTGATGCAGTAGAAACTCCCCAGCTCCTTCTTCATGTAATACTCAACTTCTCTGCAGTCCTGGCTTTATGTCGCTTATCTTCAAGAGAAATTGCCTTGTCTGTGGTTTGATTCATGTCACCATGGGCCATCTGCTCCTCTTCTTCCTTTCAAGAGTGGACAATAATGTGGTCCTACTTAGTGAGTCTCCCCCCCCACCCCCCGACCTTGGACTAAAAGCCCTAACCGTGTCAGGACTGGCTGGCCTGGCTGCCCATCAGCCCTCTGTCCCTACTACGTCTCCTACAGACCCGAGCGGCATGACACACACAGGCTACCTGAGGGTGTGCTGCTCTGCTCTTCCTCCTCCCCTGGCTGCATGTCTGCGTTGAAGGCTTCCATGTACGGTGATATTCAGCTGGTGGCCGTCACGGACCCATAGCCACACTTTTGGAGCGCCTATTGTTGAAGATTATGCCACGTATTACATTGCTTTAAAACTACATTACTTTTTTAAAAAGTGCTTCTGTAGCAGTATGCAGCATCTTTCTGAATTTCCTGGTTAAAGGGAAGAAAGTTAAAAATAGCAAAGGACAAAATAATAGTGTTTCAAAAGCGGGAAGGGACTTTTTTGTGGTTAGTCAAAGTCTCACAGTTCTCTTTGGGGAAAAGGATGACCTCTATTTTATGGATCCAGAACTTGATGCGGTGTAGGAAATGCACACAGACCAAGGACATGAGAGGAAAAACGGCAAAAGAGCACATTTAAAAACATGGGCTATAAAAATTTATTATTATTCATTTGAATTTTTAATAATTTCACAGTTTTGTGATTTGAAATGAAACTCGGCTGAATTAATTTTAACATTAATGCAGACCTTAATGATAATTCATTATTATTTGGTTTTACTCTTCAGAGCTCAAAATAATATTGATATCAGGAAATATGCTATAAACTAGAGATGCATATGGCTTACGGAGAAGATTATAATAAACTAACATTGATTTTTGCTGAGGTGAAGATCAAGGTAAAAATCAATCAATATTTTTCCATTTCAACAAAACCTTAATATCACCGTCATCAAAATCCCATGAGTCGGATTCCCCAAGATTTCCCCTGCAGACCCTCTGGGAAATTACAGGAATCCCTGGGGAAGGGGAGCCACTGTTTGTCGCAACCCCTCCTTGTACCCCTTCGGGCCTCTGAATTCAGTTTTGTCCGGTGTCCCTGGCCAGGAATAAATGACTTGGCTACAGAAGAGACCTGGCTGCCCTTTAAATCACTCCTGCTTCAGATTAATGCTAATCGCCCTCTTAGATGATTTAGGAAAAGAACGGGGCAAACAGGACTGTGGCAGAGGGCTGCTGCATGAACCGCCAGGAGGAAGTGGGTCTTGTGTCCACGTAGTTCACTCACGTACTACAGAGTTCCAGTCACGCAGGATTTTTAGCCGACCTTGTATATGTGCTATAGCTTGAAAAATCAACTGTAAAACAGTGATGGGTTTTGTTTCCAGTAGTATTTGGCCAATTTACTTTTGATTTTGGAACTTTAGATCATTTCTTCTAAATTTTTTTAAAAAAATTAATTTGCTAGTCCATGCTTGTAGTACGTGGTGACTGGATGGATTCCTTCCGGGAAGGCGACGTCTGCGCCGAGTGCATCCTTACGCCTTCTCATTTTCTTATCCTCTTCCTTTGTTTATATCCTTGAAATATAGCTAGCACAATTTCTGCTGCTAAATGATGGCACTAAGAATCAAACATAATTTGCATTTATTCTTTAAATTTTCCTCCTTAACACTATATCCATAAGAGTACTCATATTTTATGGAAAAAAAATTCATAAATTCTGGGCTAGTGAGATAGGTCAGTGAACTACGTGCTTGCTTAGGCAAGCCCAGGGACTGGGGTTCGATACCTAGCACTACATGCATGCCAGTCCTGCTCCAGAGGGGAGAAGGGTTACTCCAGAGACCAAGACCAGCCATGATGGCCTTTGCCTGTAATCTCAGCACTAGAGCGGCTGGCACAGGAAGATCCCTAGGAGTCTGAGCTGTGTAGTGAGATCCTGTGCCAAATACATAATAAATAAATATCTCAACATTTTAAAATACACAATCTATTTTAACACTCACAACCCAACTGACACACGTCAGTGAGAAGCCCACCGTGCCTGACTCATACGTGGCCTTTTTCCTTCTTTGCACTTCTTTCCTCAGCTCGGTTTCAAAACAAATTTTAACTATTGAATGTCCAAGCTCATGCTGTAAGCACGGGCTGTAGTTTCTGTCCTGTGAAGTAGTCAGTTGTTCCTGATCCTTCGCCAACAGGAGAGTCAAATCCACAAAACCGCTAGAGCTGACCCTTCCCTCCCTCGTAGACCAGCTCTACTTGGTCAGTGTTGATGGAAAGTATTGGAGAGGCTGATGCAACCGCAGAGAAGGGGAAGAGCCAAGAGGAGACAGCCAGGCTTCAGCGTGCTGCTCATAAAGACAACAGCCCCTTCTTGCAACTCATTCATCTTTCCAAACGTGAGGGTCGACCTGTACAGTTCATTCAGAAGGAAACTCTGAAAAGGTTGAGATAGACCAAGAATAGAAGAAAAGAAAAAAGAAATGGAAAACAGTTGCTATATGTGATTTACACTGAACTACTCAGAATTAAAACAAAACAAAACAAAACAAAAACCTTTGTACATGGCTAAGCATGAAATGATGCTAATTTTAAGTCCATTTCCATGTCTCTTCCAGATTATTTGTGGAAGTGAAATAAAATTCATCTTCTGTCTAGCCCACATTTTTTTGGCTGTATCCCAAAATTTAAGTGGCTGATAAAACAACTGCTACCAACTGCAGGCACCCTGTGCTACCCAGGAGGAAATCACAGCTGTTCCTTCCTCAGAATTTCCTTTCGCTCAAGAAAGTCACTAGGAAGGAACTGAGTTCGGGTCAGATAGTCTACCACAGTGCCTTACCATCTCTGTGTGGTTCTATTAAGAAGTGATCCCCAAATCACACAGACCGTATCTCAGTAGACATTAGTACGTGGGACTCTTTCCAGCGCAGGTGTCAGCACCGCTCCTCGCCGATCCTCCGCCAACCCTGCTGCTCTCTGCCTACAAGGACTGGGGAACAGGATGGTTGCCATCCTGGCAAGCAAGGGCGTGGTACTCAGGAGAAAGGCTGGTGAGCTGTCGGTGCAAGCGCAGGCACGGCCCATCTCCGGATGCATCGGTCTAGTTTGTGGAGCTTCTCACAAGGATAGAGAATTAGGATGTGTTTTTCGCGCATCGTGATTTATTTGCCATCTATGTAAAAGTTTACTATCTGTGATCCTAAAGTGGAAAGTTCTCTGTCTAATGAATTCCATGTTTATTTATTAAAATAGACAGCTAAATAGGTGAGTCTGCCCTAACAGACTGAAGCAAATAAAGCATGGATAACTAAGAAACATCAGGGAGCAGACGTGTAGGAAGAAGCAACGTGAAATGCTAAAGAAAAAATCTGAAGAAATGACCTTAAAAATAAATGAACTTCTTCCTAATGTAATTTCTAAGGTAAGTGTTATAGTTGTCCAATTCTTTTTAAAAAATTAACTTGATCAGTATATGCTCCCCTCAGTAAATACAAATGTCAGTGTGTTAAATTTAATTTCATTTATTTATTTTGGTGTCAGGAATCAAACTCAAGACCTTGTGCCTCCCAGGCACGTGCTGTGAAACTGGACCACATCTCTAACCTTTATTTCTTTTTTAAAAGCACATTTTTGTCACAGGGTCTCACTACAGAGCCAGCCTGGCATGCAGTGCCCAGGCCTGAACCCAGTGTCTGCGCTTGCCTGAGCAGACACTTCGTCTGTGCAGCTATCTTGCTGGCCCCCTAACTTTGACTTTTGTCTGGAATAAAATCATGAGTTTAAAAACAAACACCCTTGTCGCAATACTGCTCACTCTTTGCTGGAGTCTAATACATTTAAGGTTTTAGCAAGGAATTACTTTACTGACCAATTATGTATTGAACAGTTATCTTGTAATGAACAAGATAAAAGCTATCTAGAACTTGCTGGCCTGGTAACATGTTTGGTAGAAGATATACAGAAATTAGCAGATAAATTATATGGAAAATGACTTTATTAAATAAGTCCTGTGACTACCTGAGAGAAAAAATACATTCTGGGAGATTTTATTGTCTTATTGTTTCACAAACATATGCAATATATATATATATATATGAGCTATTTATATTTTTGATATTTCCCTTCCCACTTTTGCTTCCCCTAGTTAAATGTATTGGCTAGAACTTAATACACTTTTATTTATTGATTAACTTATTTTTAAACTTTATTTATTTATTTATTTATTTATTTATTTATTTAATGTTGTGGCCAGCTCAGCCTGCCCTGGGGGTGGGACTGGCACAGCATGTGCTGCCGGGGATCGAACCACGGTCCCTGCACCTGCCTAAGCTTGCCTAAGCAGGTGCTCTAGACCACTGAGCTATCTCCCTGGCCCTAGAACTTAATACATTTTAAAATTAGCATGTCAAATCAATATTGATTCAACTCTAGATAGGCTCTTATCTATCTGGGCCAGTAAGAGTACTCATGGCCTGGCCGGGTTGATTCTTACAGGAATGGGCACCCAAAAAAGGCTAGGTGAGCCTGTGTCAGAAAGTAGAACTAGGAGCTGTTCTTGGAGACGTCTGACTTCCAGATTAGCATCACAGCATTCAGGTCTCAACACGTTTATGGATTTTATGGTAGTGCACAAGCAACCTTTGCTTTAGCTTGCTCAATCTGAGTGTCACACAAAGGCGTCCTGCCGAGTGCAGTTGGGCTGGAAAATGCTGTAGGAGGTGAGAAATGCGTGTCGGACAGAGTCCAAAGCTGCCTCCAAATGAATTTCTTCCACCTATTGTCCAAGGTTTTGCGTAGTGTTCTACGCTGGAATTGGATAGAATCATGACTTGCTTCTACCTGGGTGACAGAATATTACTCTGCTTATTAAGTTGCAGAAGTTGACAATGAAACATTCTGCAAATATCAATAATTTACAGAAATTCAAAGAGCAACTGGTATTTAGTTAGCTTGCATAAAAACTGGTGACATCGTACCTTGGGTCATCATCTTGAACAGAGCAACAAGAAGGCAAGGAAGGATATGTCAGAAAATTATTCCACACTTGGCTTTCTATTTAGCTACCCACAAAAGCAAGTCAAAGCTATATAAATGTGTCCCATATACCCTCAACCAAAGCTGTCCTCAATTCAAGTTCCTCTGCCCGCATCCTAAAGTCAGTGAGAACCTGCCAAAATACCACTGAATAGGTAACATCTAAGAAAGGAGAATTTTCAGTGGATGGAAGATTAGTCTTACCAAATGTGCTGAAACTATCTTACATCTGGGAATTTTAGAGGCCTTGTCAGGTATGTAATCGCATTGATAAGAACCCTTGCAGGAATATGAAGGAAACACCTTTAAGTAACAGCATTCAGACTTTACCTTGATCAGTTGCCCACTCGTCTCCCTTGGGTGTGTTCAGAGTCCCACAGTGAGTGGTAGAACTCTGGATAAAGTGATAGCTCTGTAGTATCCAGTCTCATGTAAAAGAAGTTCAGTAAGTTCTGGTGATAAAAGCAGGTCAAAGGCCTATAGTGAAATTTTGTGTGTGTGTGTGTGTGTGTGTGTGTGTGTGTGTGTGTGTGTGCGTGTGCGCGTGGGCCTGTCCGTGTGCTTCTGTGTACATGTGTATCCGGCTACCCAGTGCAGGGTTTATTGACAGAGTCATCTAAGGTTTTCCATCCTTAAGATATGAGAAAGTTAAATACAGTAGTTTATATTAACTAGAGAAAGAGTTCAGCTGAGTGGCACAACACCTGCCTGACAACAGCAAGGTCATGAGTTCTGTTCCTGGCACCAAAAAAGTTAAAAAATAAAGCAATAAAGTATTTTATAGATAAATGAAACTATAATTGGATATCATTTTAGGAATTATAGTTAAACAGTAGGTTGGAACATGTTTTTGTAAATTGGCTTGGCAGAGATAGGCTTCTTGGGAAACTAGGAGTGATTTGAAAGAACACTACAGCTATAAATCATAGAGTTTATGTTGACAAAATATCCAAAAGGTAGAGCCAGCTGCTTAATAACGTCTTGCACAGACAAACGTGGGGGTTGCTTTTCTTCCAATCTGTCCTCTCTCCAGCACTTTTACTACGACTGTCTTCAATGAAGAACATCTCATCACAGAGAGCTGGCTTTGTAGCAATAAGAAGAAGTCATGAACAGAAAATGGGGAAAAACCATCCAGGGCAGGATGGATGCTGAAGTAAGGCTTAGGTGGGAGGCCAGGAGCCAGGATAGGCCTTTTGGTTACATGCAATAGCCTGGAAAGGCTAAAGCAGTGTGTGTAGTGGTCGGAGGAACAGGAATGGGAAGAACAGGATTGAACTGGATAATCCTCTAAAGCAATGGTTTCTGCCAGACATCATGCGTGTGCCCTCAGAAGCCCTCGTACTCCTCGGGCCACATTATCTTTTTGTCAGCTCTTTCAAAACTGAACTGTGAAAAGGGCCTGCCAGATAGCTTAGCAGACTAAAGCGCCTACTTAGGCAGAGCACAGCAGCCAGGGGTCGATCCCAGGTGTGCTATGCCAGCCCTACCCTGGGGACATGCTGAGACAGTGATTGGGTGTGGTGGCATTTGCGTGTAATCCCAGCACTTGGAAGGCTGTAAACAGGAGAATCACTACGTAGTGAGACTGTAAACACCTTGTAGATTCTGCCCTAAATACAGAAGGAAAAAATTAGAATCCAATTATATTTTTATTTTCATTTTCATTTTTTTTAATGGCTGGCTCAGCCTGACCTGGGGGTAGGGCATTGCAGCATGTGATACTTGGGATCAAACTGAGATCCCTGCAGTTGCCTAAGCTTTCCTAACCAGGTACTATAGACCACTGAACCATCTTGCCAGCCCCCAATTATATTTTTTAAGAAGGGGTCAGAAAATAATTCAGTAGAGTAAGTACTCGCCTGGCAAGCGCAACGTCCTCAGTTCAATCCCCAGTACTGCAAAAAAAATTAATAATAATAATAATAATAATAATAATAATAATAATAATAATAAAGTTGCTTATAATCTTCCAGAAATTGCTGTATTCAATAAACCTTATAATTGAATTAAAAAAAAAAAAAAACAATCACGAGCATGACATAATGTTACTATGAGATATGTTTTATAATGGAGACAAAGTAATTAAGACAATTATCCAGAATAACACAACAATTATGTGAGGACCTACATTTGAACACGTGAAAACTGGTTCTGAGCTTTTAGTGATATGAAATGCATCTCTCTTTGGATTACACAGTCTCAACACAGTTAATGTACAGCCTTTGCATCTGTGTACAAATTCACTACTTCATGAGGGCGTCCTTCCACACCTGTGCGGCATCTTCAAGGTATTTGGTCATAGAAGAGTGTATTCTCTTATACTTGTGAGTATCCTCCACACAATAGGAAAAGAACACACAGACGTCATGTGACGTCATGTGGTAGCATAAAGTCTTCTTTCTCCTGCCTTTCCCTATGAAGTTTTCCTAGGAAAATCACTTGTCAAGTGCCTTACAATAGCCTATTTGAAAACTAGATATACTTTAGACTAAAAATCAGATCTCTGTCCTGTAAAATGCAAGGAAGATTATAGAGACAAAGGCAATTTCAGTGTTTAGATTCACCATCGCAGACCTTGGCAAGCTCAGTAATAGAACAGTTGTGGTCTCTAAGCTGGTAGGTGGATGTTTTTATTCTGCAGGAGGTAAGGAATATCCTTTTGAATTGTGACTACATTATTCATATACACACATATGTCTTACCCTATGGTTTATAGAAAGTGATAGGATGTTCCATGAATAGAGAAAATTACTCATGTTGCACCAAGTAGAAAGAGGTAACACAATTAAATCTATAAATTACTGCATCTAAAGAGAATTATAATGCTTTAAAAAGGGTTGTCAAATAATGCAGGATTTTACTCAGTGGAATATAATCTTTAAATCTTAATCCCCCTCAAAATCTTTCTCCTTCTGCAAAGATGAGAAAGTACCAGGCAGTGTCACAATATGGGTGGTGTAGAGCATTGAAAACAACCTGAAGTGGCACAGAGTAAAAATAATTACTGACCAAGTAAATTATTTAAATGTAAGTGCTTCCAGGACAAATGTAAGTCAATTATTCATTAGGCTAAGGAATTTGTTTATTTCATGTATTGTCAAAGAAAATTAGTTGGTTAACTGTTGTATTTGTTAATTTTATTGGTGTGGTTGGATTGATTTCATCAGACATTCCTGCGAAACGCTGAGTCTCAGAGAGGTAGATGGAGAACACAGACGTCATCGTAATACTATTGCCTCACAGTGCTCACACTTGTCATTAGGAGGGGTAGATTTACTGGGCATACTTCACCAGGATACAGAATAGAAAAGAAACTCTGACCTCCAGATAAAGACAATGATGGCAGCTTAAAACAAGGACGACTCTCTTGGTAAGTGAATGAGTGTACTAGTTGTTCCTTGCAGAGGACCAGTGGACGTGTAAGCCAGAGCTTTACCAAAGTTGCCAGGCCCTTTTTGTCAAGCCACTGTTTTTAGAGAGCACTAATTAAAACAACAAACAATGGAGAGGACATAGTGGTCAATGAACCGTTCTACATTTTTGGTGTAAACTAGTAGAATCAGTATGGAACCTCCTGGGAAGACTCCCTCAAAAACTAAGTGAAATTCCATTTGATTCAGCCTCACCACTCATGACTATAATCTCAAAAGAGTTAAAGACATCATGTAATAGAGACATGTGCATCCTATGTTTATAGCAGCACGATGCCTAAGTTCTAGTCCTTAGAAAAACTATAGATGGCTATCAACAAAGGAATGAATAAAGAGAACGTGGTATATATGTACAGTGGCATACTGTATTCAGTCATAGAGAAGAAGATTATGCTGTTTTCATAAAAATGGAGAGGCCATACTGTTAGAAGAAGTAGGTTAGACAGACAAAGTCAAATATCTCATGGTTCTTACACACAAAAAAACTAAAACATAGACACATAACAGAAATAAACACAAAAGCGGTAGGGAACCGAAAGACAGATGTTTTGGAGATGAGGAAGGGGCTTATGGGAGGTGGAAGAGCCAGGGGAGAGGAAGCGGTAAAGAGATGGAAATGGTCAAGGTATTGGGTAGTCGTATGCCAGTCTCTCCATAGAACCATAACTATCATATATTTCACACACAGACACACACACACACACACACACACACACACACACACACACACAGCGGGATCAAAAGTGAAGTCCCTTGGAAAAGTTGTGTGTCTTTTGTTTCCATTCTTATGAAATTCTTATCAAAGCCTTATCAAAGTCTTTAAGTATTTTTGAGGCTCATCTTGCTGCAGTAATGGCTGACATTGTTCTGCCATGGTTTGCTTTGCAGCTTGATCCAATATCAAGGGTTCACCAGACAGTGAAGTAAGGTCAGTGGCTTTACTAGACAGAGTTACTTTGGTTCGGAGATAATTCTCACTACAGTAGTTTTTTTAGTAACAATAGTTTTAAGTGTGTTGCAAACCCCATGCTAAATACATTATCAATGATCCTGCCTTTCAATGTGACCATGATGTATTTTAGTAATATTATGCTTTAGACCTAGAATATGACCCCAAAACCTTGGTGCTCAGAGGTTGGGCTTTTGGAATCCAATTGGATCACAGGGAATCTGTCTTCATTTGTTGTCTGATCTATGCAGAATGTTCTGAGATGAGCATTCTGCTGTAGAAGGTGTGGTTTAGTCTGGTGCTATGGGTCTGTGCCAGCAGGGTGTGACCAGAAGGGTGTCACTCTGGTCACTCTGTTCTCAGCTCCTTCCTTGACTCTGCTTCCCTGATGCCCTAGCATGGGCAGGTAGTTGTCCTCCACCCAAGCTCCTCTTCCAGGCTATTTCTCCCTTGAAGCTGGTCAACCAGACCAAACATGACCCAACCACAGACCACTCTCTCTCTCTCTGAAATTGTAGGTGTCAGGTCTTGTGAAGCAATTACAGAAAGTGACTGAGATAGGTAATTTGAAACAAGTATGGGTTGAATGACTGAATGAATAAATACATGAATGTACTCTTGCAGAATGCGTAACTGTGCTGAGTCAGGTTATAGTCATTTGAGTAAACTTCCAATCACATTTTTTATCCCAATTAGTAGTTGGAGCTCATTACCAGAAGCAGCACCTTTTATCTGTTAAGGTTTGTGTCTCAAAATGTCCTCGGCAGCTCTCACATTGGTCCCCAATGCTGCGCAGTTCAGAGGCAGGGCTGGGAAGGTGTTGGGATCCAGAGGACTGAAACATCATCATCTTTGCATTAACTCTCTGTTAGATCCATGGAGAGATGGGCTCTAGGGCAGCCTGGTAGCTGTGGAATAGGGGACTTGTGGGAGAAAATGGGTCACGTGACAGCGTGCTTTCAAATAGACTTTGTCAACAGACCCTTCTTTTTTCTCTGCTTTCCAACTACCATGAGGTAAGCAACTTTGCCCCTTCAGACAGCCCCATGGTTGGTGTTTATAGCTGTGTGAGAATAAACGGAAGCCTCAGAAATCAACGGAACACACAATCCAAACACAGCAGCAATAACCAAAAACCAGAATACAAGTAGAGAAATCCAATTCTAAAGACAAAGAACACACACACACACACACAAACACGAACACGTAGGCAGAGGTTATTTGCTGGGCCACATCTTATCTTTACCCAACACTCATGGGTGAAGAGGACTGAAAATGTTTTCTCAAGCCCAACTGTTTAACACCTATGACTGGACAAGGGATATTGTACTTTGTTTAAATCTATCAGAAAGCCTGTTTCATATTCCGAATGCAGGTACAGTTATTTGTAATCAATTCTCTAATTATTTTCATGAACTCCCACATTAACAAACTCAACCTTGTGCCATTAAAGATGGCTATTAGATGTGCTGAATTCTTCTCAATTGTTCCATTGACCTTTATGGATCTTCTCACTCCTTACCAGGCTTATTTTAACTCACGTAGCCTCTAAAATATAAGACCTCCAGTGTTCATAAAACGTTGTACATCTAAAATCAGACATGTGGTGGCGCACGTCTGCATTCCAAGTTCTTGGAAGGATGAACACAGGCAGGTCACTATGAGTCCAGACTACGTAGTGAGACCCTGTAGACCCTGTAGATCTTTCCTAAAACCTAAGTAAATAAATAACTAAGAACAGCTACGAAGTAGCACCAGATAGTTCTCCTGTTGCTGAGATACATAGCTGACAGCCCGCTCATTTCCTCTTTCACAACAGAGCTACTGGGAGGCATGACTTGCTTAAGCAGTGTTGCTTTTATCTTAGTTCTACCAATTTGTTTGCTTTGATTTTAATGCCTGAAGACATTCTGAATCTTATTAACTGCTCTCCCGGTAGCTGCACTAGATGGTCCTATATGCTAAGAGCACCCACATGAGTGATGCCCTTTTATCCTTTGCGCTCAGGTCTAACCAAAACCGTGTGCTCCTACTGCAAGGATGCGCTCTGCCCAGGCACTGTCCCACCCCCATCTCAGTCCTTCTAATCATGTGTTCTGTCTCCTTGAAGGCCGAATGGATCCTGAAACTTGGCATCCACTCCACACACAGAGAGCAGCACACCGCTGTTCCAAAGCCCAGAATGGTTTTGAGCTAGTGAAGAGAAAGCAGACAGCCATCTATATTACTAGGACAGAATTGACTGCTGAGATCAATAGAAATTATAATTAAGCTGTGGATATTTATTCCTCTTCGAGGCTTCCATTTCTCAAATATTTAAATGATGACTTTGCAATATGACTTTCACTTCATCAGTGTCTCCATGGAAACTGGAAATTACAGTATGTGATACAATTAAAATGTATATCCACAACCACTCAGAATAATCATGGCTAATTAGAAATTATGAATCATTAAAATGACATGACTTTCTGTCAGTACTTGTGCACAGCAGATCCTTGTCCTACTTCCCAATCCAATCTCTGTAAATCTAAGGAGTACATTTGTTACAATATTTCTATTAAGCCTCTCCATTAAGTAAATTATCATTGCAGCCAAAGTTTAAAGGTTATCTGGACTAGCAAACTATTCCACATAGCTAATACATATAATTAGCTGTGGTTAGATTCCACATTAAACTTTTCCACTGCTATTTAGTGTATTTTCAAAAACAAATAATTTATGCAGTCTTATCAGGGTTGCTGCAGTGCTCCTGATGGAATTCGGAATATGTTTATCATAATAAAATCATCATTGCTCTTTTTGTTCCGATCATTAATTTAAAGGCTAACGATAAAATTATCGGAATACTGGAGTCAACATCTTCTGAAACATTCAGAATGCTCTGTAGGTAAAATGAAAATTTGAGAGAGAGAGAGAAAGAGAGAGAGAGAGAGAGAGAGAGAGAGAGAGAGAGAGCACCTTGAAATGCATTTAAAAATTTAAAAAAGTTCATTATGCTTCCTTTACAAAAAATAAATATGAACTTGTAAGAAAAAGTAACACAAAGGTGCTATGCTTCAAGTAGAATAGATTTAAGCTGTGGTTCACTAAGCATGAACTTTTCAGTTCTTGCGACAAATTCTCCATTTAAGGTAAAGATGAGGATGAGGAATTTCAGAAACAACCGCCATGGCATAGACACGCCACACCACTGTCAAAAGTTCTGCGTGGTCTTAGCCTGTCCAGCATTCAGGCAGAGTACACTGGTAGAGTTCATTATTAGGCAGAATTACTGACACAGAGAGAAAAAAGTAAAATTAAAGAAAATTATGACCTATTCCTCTCTGAACAAACTATAGGTAGTTTGAAGATTATTCCATAAAGGAAAGCTTAGATTTTGGCCTCCTCCAGAGATATAAGCAAGCTTCTAGTAGGATACGGTGCCGGATGTCTCCAACCTGAATGCTGGGAAGAACTTGGTGTCAGACTGTGAGATCTAAAGACATCAGCGGGCAGGGAGGCCAAGTCCAGTCCCGAGATGGCTGGGGGCAGTTTACACGTGGATGGTGCATTTGTCTAAATACTTCGTACTCATAGATACAAGTTACATAGCCCACTGTCGGAGAACGTGTATTCCAATGGGTGCAGAATGGATGCTGCCATTCATGAGGGCTTGTTTTCAAAAGGTTGCCCCTTTGCCTCCAAACTCTCCTGGCCAGATATTCTTCTTCCCTGTGGAGTTTGCCCAGTCTGAGGGTTGGTAAACAGCAACCTTGCTTTGCATGTAAAGTGGTGGGTGATGGCAGAAGGCTGCAAGAAAAGGAAAGGGGGAGAATGTCGTCCTCCTTGTTTTGTGAGCTTTTCCTTCCAAGGTCACCTCACGGCGAGGTTGGCATAGGACTCCCACAGGTCATTAGTTTCCCCATAAGATGAAAATGAGTCTTGTGGTCCCTGACAGACTCCAGCATACTCTCTGTAGGCCACTGCCTTCTTAGGGGTCTGGGCCCCAACTCTGCTCCACACTTATAAGTTCTGCTTCTGCAGTGATTAACTCAGTATTTTCTTTTCTTTTCTTTTTTTTTAAATTAATGTGATGTTCAACGTGATGTTATGGCATATCAACATGGTGTGGAATGGCTGAATAAAGCTATATAATATATAACTTCACATAAGTTTTCATGGGAAAACACTGAAAATCTATAGAACCAAAAATCCAGCCATTATCCCATATTAAAGCAAATTCACTGCTTGAGCCGGGCGTGGTGGCGCACGCCTGTAATCCCAGCACTCGGGAGGCTGAGGCAGGAGGCTCGGTGAGAGTTTGAGACCAACCTCGGCTACAAAAGTGAGCTCAAGGCCAGCCTGAACTACATAGCGAGACCCTGTCCCAAAAAAACAAAACAAACAACAACAAAAAAAAACAACACTGCTTTTGTTACAGTTGTCGTCCAGTGCAACAGACCTCTTCAACAGTTTCCACCTGGCTGGAACTGTGTTTCTCTGACCACCACCTCTCTAATGTGTCCACTTCTGACAGTCTCTACTCTACCCTTTGCTGGCTTGGGCTTGGCACTTTCAAACTTCACATATGAATAAAATCAGGAGGTAGTGATAGCGGTGGGCCTGGCTTATTCCACGTTGCTTGAGGCCTCCAGGTGCATCCATGCTTTCATAAATGACAGGATTCCTTTCTTGTTTAAGGCTGGCTGCTGTTGCATTCTGTACACTTCACCTTTTCTTCCTCGGTTCATCCGCTGATACTTGGGTTATTTGCCCATGTGATAGGCAGTCTGTTCTTGCTGGGACACAATACTTTAGAAAATAAGTGTAGAGGGTGAAAACTATATTGGTTCACGGTTTCTGAATTTTCAGGTTATGGTCACTTGACTCTGATGTCTCTGGGCCTATGGGAATGAGTAGTGACAAGCAAAGCTACTGCTGACATCATGGTGATGGCAGCCGGACAAGGAGAGACAGAGCGAGACAGAGAGACAGAGAGAGAGAGACAGAGAGAGAAAGAGAGAGAGAGAGACAGAGACAGAGAGAGACAGAGAGGGACAGAGAGAGGCAGAGAGAGGCAGAGAGAGGCAGAGACAGAGACAGAGAGATAGACACAGAGAGAGAGGCAGAGAGACAGAGAGAGACAGAGACAGAGAGAGACACACAGAGAGACAGAGAGACAGAGAGACAGAGACAGAGAGAGGCAGACAGAGAGACCCTTTGGCTCAAGTTTCCACCATCTCCAACAATGCCAATCCACTGAGGAAATTAAGCCATCATGACCTAACCACTTCTGTAGACGCCTCCAAACGTTACTGTATTGATGAGCAGATCTGAGGCCAGAGGAATTTATGGCACATTTAAGATCTAAGTCATAGAGCTAGGCATGGTGGTGCACGTGGGTAATCCCAGCACCTGGGAGGCTGAGGCAGGAGAACTGGTGTGAGTTCGAGACCAGCCTGGGCTACAAAAGTGAGCTCAAGGCCAGCCTGAACTGCATAGCGAGACGCTGTCTCAAAAGGACAATCAATCAATCAATCAATCAATCAATAAATGATCCAGGCCTGATGTATCCAAACCACCCCTATTGTGGACTATATCACGGTGCTGCATAACAGCCATGCCCATAATTTTTTATCATACTGAGTCCAAACCTGTTGTGGTTGCTTTTCTATTTTTCTGAAGCAAAATACCTGACACTCACACTTTTAGAGGACAAATGGTTTAGCTTCACTCGCAGTCTACGCAGGCCTCAGTCCACAGGCGGCTGGCTCCAACGCAGGGTGGCATCCCCGAGGAGACACCACCCATGGCATAGCAGGCAGGGAGCGATGGCGGCAAGGCTGCCCTCCCTCTGCCTCTTTAGGCCCCTTCCCGCCATGAGGCAGCTGCTGGATACCATGCGCACAGCGGGAGGCTTCCATTCTCCACACCCAAGGCTACGATGAGCTAGCTTAGCTGTGGCATGCCCGAAATCTCAGTGGGGCTGTATGTAGATGCAGGTCATAGCTGCACCTCTCACTATAGGTCCAAGAGTCAGACCGCTGATCACACAGCTCTACTCTTCATTTTTTGAGCAACAGGTACACTATTTTCACAGTTGTTGTGACTATTTTGCAACAGTGTGTGAGAATTTTCTTTATTCACCAACACTTAAGAGTTTGTCTTTGATTTATAGGCATTCTAGCATGCATAGAATATGTCATGGTGGGTTTAATTTTCATTTCCCTGATGACTAATGGTATTGTTTATTTTTTTCATTTAGTTTCAGTTTTTCAAGCATCTAATAATCCCAAACTTTTTTCTTCACCTCTCAGTAATGGCTATTTATAGTTTCTCTTTCTGAAGTACTGTAATATTTTCATTATCCCTTCAACGCAACCTACGTAAATCTATATTAAATTCTTCTTTTAAAAATAAGTGGTATTATTTTCTCAATAAGTCAGTAAATAGCAATATTTTAAGAATATTGTACATATGCTAGATTTATATGTTGTAATGAAGCTTATAATTCATATTGTGGCCACAAGGGACATAAGTTTGCCCAGCGTCCTTGCCTTTGAAGAACCCCTTAGTTCTTTTTCTAATGTATTTTGTGCCGAGTCTCACTATCCCGCTCAGACTCCTAGTGAGCCTGCTGTTCTCAGCCTTGGGATTCTAGGTGCACACACACACACACACACACACACACACACACACACACACACACACATGTGTGCACACACACGTGTTCACACACACGTGTGCACACACACATACATATATGATATAGCCTATCCTTATCAAAGAAGTGGACTCAAGATAACCTGACCAAAACCTGACCAAACTGATTTTCTTAATACTGTTCTGCATAGATCGATTCAGAGTGCAGGTGGCATGTGGCCAGGTCACCGTCCTTGACAGGACTTCACTGCTACTCAAGAAAACTCTTTGGTGAAGCAGTGGTGGGAACATGAATCACAATTGTGGCAGCCAGCTTTCCTTTTGTGAAAACTTTCTAGTCAAGTAGATGGAAATAAAACCAAGTCAAATGGAGGGAGAAAAGAAACCTTCATTTGAACATCCATGGAATTATTTGATATGAATTCACTGAGACTTTCTCAGGTGTGTAACTCAGAAGCTATCTCACTGATGTGTGTCAGCAGGTCACATGAAGAATTACGGTGACATCACCACTTCCTCTCCAGAACGCAAAAATGATGTCAGAGCAGTCAGAAATTGTGCAAGCTTACAGAATCCATCCTCAAGCAGCTTTCATTTTGGCAATGTGAAAGGTAAGCAACATGTGCTACTGATATTCAGGAAGCTGGTGTAGTCCTTCTGCTTATAATTAAAATAATTAGGAATACCCTGTTAGCTATTTAGTTTGTTTGGAGGCAATGGAGATGTATTATTAATTAGTGCATACAAAACTAATTATACTTCACAATTTCATCTTGCTGAAGGGTACCCTGAAGAAGAACACATCCTTGGCTTTGCACAGAGACTCTTACAAGCCGTTTGAGTCCAGTCTTTTCATTTATTAATGGTACAAGGTAGAGCACATTAGAACGGCTCACACAAGTTTCAAACACAGCAATCTTTAGAGGACTCTGAATACCTGAGCTATGCGGGCAGACACACGTGGAGTAGATTGCCGTCCCCTGCACACAGCCCTTGTAATACTGATGGGCTGTTTGCTGTCATTTGAAATGGAGCAGCAGAGACAAACTCGAAGAGGATGGAGTGTAGCTTCTCCTCAGGGACAGCGATTGTTTCTATTCTCTGAAAGGGATCTGTACCAGCCAAAAGAGGTTCCTTAGAGTCATTCAGTGGGACATGATTTCTACATTGGCTCAAAGGGAAAGACGCTGTGGAATCAGAGCTCAGATGTTACTTTATTTCACCTACAGAATTTGCTCCCTCAATCCAGCCCGCACCAAGTGATTTCCAATCTCCTTTGGACACAAGTTCCTTTTCAGAGCTCTTCAGCTTACAAACTAGTTAGGAGAAGTTCTGTCCACCCACAGGTTCTGGAAGGCCTAGTGTCTAAAAGTCTAGTGGAATTTGAATGACATTTACACAAAACTTTCAGTCCAGCCCACAAATAAGAGACATAATTCCTAATCTTGGTTGAGAAACATAAGGCTCAAATCTCTTTCTGGACAAACTAGCCAGGCCTCATGGAATTCACTTGCTTCGCCCGCTACTTTCTGTCCTCAAGCCTCAAGCATTCATCATGTTGGCACTGAATCTTGTAATCTTTAATGTCATGAACGTTTACATAGTCATAAATCTGTTTCCATGCCACTGAGGTACAATCAAGAGGGCTTGAAAGATGCCCTCTCTACTGACAGGTTGTTTCTTTGTGCTGTCTCTCTGCCCCTTCTTCATCTCTCTCTTCACACATATTCTTGCACCGTAGCAAAATCGAGATGACTACATTGAGCCGCTGTGCCAGGCCCCATTCTTGTCCTCAACAGTCACATAGAGGTTGGATGTTTCTATATCCTTGGAGCAGTTACACCAACCTTCTGTTCCTTAACTGAGCCCTGAATACACAGAATTTCTGTTCCCAGCTCTCTGATTTTGATTCTCAGTCGCTTTTTATGTTTTCTAACATTTCAAGAAAGGTACACCCTGCTTGGATTTGGGACATCATTAGCAGGTTGTTTAAAACTTGCTTTTGTTTTGTTTAATCATAATGGTAAAACCAGGAGACAAAGACTTAACTATTTATAAGTATAGAAACAGGTCATGTGCTCCATTTTCCAGGTATTTGAAAATATATGAGCAACCAGGCTTGGTGGCACACCTCTATAACTCTATAATCCCAGCACTCAGGAGGCTGAAGCAGGAGGATTGCTTTGAGTTCAAGGCTAGTCTGAACTACCTGTGTCAAAAAGATGAATGAATGAAAGAAAGAAAGAAAGAAAGAAAGAAAGAAAGAAAGAAAGAAAGAAATGAAAAAGAACATACATGTGAACCACATTATAATGCATTTTTTGCTATGGTTGTTTGGGAGACATGACCATTATAAACTAAAATAAATTGAATATTATATATACTTACTGGTACTTCATATATAGTAAGTATAAATGTCAAATTTTGTATGATTTTGTGAATTATCCTTCAATTCATTTATTTTCATGACAAGATCCTCTTCTCTAATGTAGGGTCCTCATCAACTCCTTCTGTAGCCCTGGCTGACTTTCAACTCATAGTAATCCTCCTGCCTCAGCTTCTCAGGCACTAGGGATTACAGATCTGAACCACTCTCTAAGGCTCATTATCTTACTTTATTAGATGATTAAAGATACTAATGCCTTTGCTAAGAAATAGTAAGTATCATTCTCTTTGGTTGACAAACATATCCATGAATGTAATTTCTACATTCTCATAATATCTTCTGGAAATTGTCATGCGATGAATTTTGACATTATAGTAGTGCAATTCATTCTGTTTAAAACATAGCAGGGATATTTTAAATCAAGTTTATAGGACTTATTGTCTATTTCAAAACAAAGGATATCTTGTAACACTGTATTATTTTATTCATCAAATTTCTCTTCATGATTGCAAAATCTCTTCTTGATACCCAGGTTGGAAAACCTACTATAATGATTAAACAGATTTATCCTCACTCAGGACATAATATAACATAGCATGCCTTTACCTATAAACTTTATATATGCAAGTGCAGTGATATTACATAGATTCCTTAGTAGGGACAATGCTTAGTATCAGCAGGCAGACATTATCTCTCTGTATGAAGAACTAGAAATGTAATTAAGATGTAAGATATTGATTAGAAAATATTTTTCAATTGTATACTGTATTTGAAAATGTAGGAAGTGATCAATGATATTTGTATGTATTAAAAAAGATAAAGTAAATTCAGTGCCACCACTAACAACTTTTCTTACAAACAAATTGGTATTTATCTTACTTTAAGACAATGTTATTAAAAACACGTGCTGAAAATGAGGGTTGCATGTTGTTTTAAGAAATTTTATCTATGAACTTGCAAATAAACTATATGAATAATTATACCAATAATAAAAGTAACCTTTAAAATATATTCACTTACTTAACAAGTGATGTAACATAGTAAATGTTGAACTACATTTCAAATATCATACTGTATACAGATTCTTAGTTCATTTATAGTTCAGTGTTTTAATTCACATCAAAACAAACAGATATTTCATCAAGTCAGTCCAATGTATTTATCTTCATAATCATCTGAGAAAATAAGGAAGACTTACTAAAATGTCAAACCTTGTGAAGCTTATTCGATTATTTATTGATGCATTTATGTAAATTGTATTTTAATATTTTTTATTTATTTGAATGAATTTTTTGTTATAGTACATAGGAATTTAGTCATATTTGATTACCATATTCATAAATTATCTGAGTGAGCAGTTTTCCAAATGTATTATTTCAAATATGGATGGGACACTTGGCCATCTGTATGACTAATATGCATTAATTTTTCCATTACATTCAATGTAGCTGTCTGTCTTAAGCTAGGATAACTGATTCCTCACTTATATGAAAATTGAATTGAACTTAGAATTACATCGGAAAACTAACCCATAAAATGAAAAAATCCATTTATATAAAATATATAATTCAATACTTGGCAGTCATATAAAGGTTTCAGAGCATATGAACAGACACCTTTACTTTTTCTTATGCAAATCTGCAGAAATCAATAATGAGAACAGAACTACCCATCTAATCAGTGAATTACTTTATAACTAAAACTTCCAACACATTGCAGACCTTGGTACATTCTTTAAGTATTGATTTCATACATTGTACAAGAAGGTAAAAGTTAACACAACAATATCGATTGGATTATTTTTTTTATCAAACTTAAGCAATCATTAAGTTTTTCTGTGAAAAATCTACTTAGACCTTGGGCTGTAGGATGGTTCTACTCTGAAAAAAAACAAGACACTAGAGAAGAACGTCAGGAACATTTACCTAACAAAACTATATTGGAATTTAGTAAATGTGATTCTGAATCATGGCTGTAGACTATTCATTTTTCCTAAATAGTAAGCTAAATCTAAAAGGGGCAACTTTACCGTGTACAAAAGCTGTAGACTGTGGTCCAGAAGTGGTACAAATTAGATGACGGACATTTAAAGTACAAATACATATAAAAGTAGTGTAATTTTGATTCCATTTTAATGAGCCTCTGAGCAACATAGGAAAGAATGGGTCATAATTTGATATCAAAAGAAATTAGAAGTGGGATCCATATCTCCTTCATACTATGGAAAACTGATGGTAGACATGTTGGTTCTTGCAATATAGGAAGCCAAGAATATGCAATTAAGGATTATCAATGGGAAATATTACCATTACTCCAGATATTTGTATGCTCATAATTTAGAGTCAGAAAAGCCACAATATATAGATATAGATATAGATATAGATAGATAGATAGATATAGATATAGATAGATATAGATATAGATATAGATTAGATATAGATTTATATGTATCTATATTTTTTTTCCTGATTTCCTACTGGCTGGGATGAACACTGAGCTCTAGTCATGTTCCACATTTTGTGCAAAATCTGCACAGACACAAGCATTCCCATGGCAAAACGTCCCACTAAATATGTTCTACTACTACTTTTCAAAAATAGAGATTGAGATCTATGTTATTTCAGATTTATGGGTATTATTTCTGCATAACCTATATTGTGCAGCATAAAAAATTCTTATTTGATATTTTTCTTTGGAGTTGAATACTCTATTAATTTTAATTTGTTTAATTTTCTCATTTCTTCTCAAATATTTCTAGAAATTTAAGTTACCCTGATAAATAATACATATCCCAAAGAATTTATTAATTTGACATTTTCTCTGAGATATCTTCTTCGAATGTTTATTCTTCTAATCCCATTTGGATTGTTTGAGTTCCTGTCCTGTGTGTTTTATTTGTCATTGTTTTTTCAAAACTGATCTGTATCAAAGATTGAACAGCCCATTTTTTAGACTGCATGTCGTTCTATTTCTTTGGAAAAAAGCAAAAAGATTATGGCAAATAATATGAATCATTAACCCAACCATTAATATCTGCATAATATTAAATTTAATACGTGAAAAAAATTCATAAAATGGAAGATTATATAGTGACAAATTAATATGTGAACAATGTCCTAATTATTTGGGAATCATTTGTTGTTAAGTGGCATTCACATATGTATGCATATAATTACTTCTTTAAATTATGGCATATTTCCCAAATTTAAAACAAAATTTGTCGAGTATTCCAGGTTATGTTACAGCACCTAAAATTTAAAGACTTGTGTAATTGGCCTCATATGTACTTTAAAAAAAATAAATAGATATGTTAGAGTCTCAAAACCTGGCCCTGTGTCAAGAGCCCATTTCTTCTGGAAATTTACCAAAATGATGGTGGAAAGCACACCTTACATCTTTAAAAGTTCCTTGTCATGAAATACTTTGTTTTAAAAATACATTAGTTTTTAAATTATTTTGAAGATATTAAAACTTTAAAGTATGAAATGAGAAGAAAAGTATGGTGAAGATTTAAAAGATGCTCCACCATTTTATTACAAACAATACACTTATAATATTTTTAAAAAATACGTTTAATTAGTTTGGTGGTAGAAATAGAACACAAGGGCAGTTATGATTTGGAATAGGTAAATCATTTAGGACATAATTGGATTCCAATTATGAGTAGTTTACTATGACAGTAAAATGATAAATAAGTAAGTACAGCCTGAAATTCTAATTGGAATAAAAATGTACATTTTAGGGACATACAGCTTTATGAATATTAAGGGATTAATTGCACAATGTTGCCAATTTACTTCTTCTGAAATAAGATTAATTATAAACTCTCAAAACTTAATTTATAAAAATATAGTGAACACCCTTCAAACTTTCATTCTTAAAAAGAAAATGTATAAAATATTGCATTTCGCACAAGTAAAAAGTTATTGCTTTATACAAACTATTGTCTATAAATATATTTAATAGATTCAACATGAAGCACTTCTAAATCACAAAATGACTTCATGTATTAATGTATGGAAAGATTGTATTGCATATTTACATTTAGAAATATGTCGTATTTCACGAGAAAGCTATGAGCTAATATAGTTAGTAAAACAATTTATCAATTCTTTTACGTAAACAATTAATGATTTCCTATTGTGGGCAAGTAAAATTCTGGCCTATCATTCTGACTTTAGCTGTTACACTGAAGGAGACTTTCAAGGTGAAAAATGCCGCCAGTGCCATTGCAGGAGAGGAACAGTAAGAGAGCTGTTGAAAGGACCACCGAGGCAATTGGGCTAGTCGGTCATTAATAACGTTTGCTTGCAAGTGACGTTAGAGCGATGATTAACCTATAAGCCTTTGATTTCCATTCAGCTGTGTTATGCCCTGCCATTTATATTTCTTCTTTAGAGTTCTTACACTAGGGAGACTACACGATATTTACACGTGTAGGAGCTCTGATCTCAAGAGAGGAAAACACTGCATGACCATAAGCAAAATTTCAAGGAGATTAGTTGTGACAGTAGGTATGCCTGAGGATTACAGAAGGAAGTGTGGGCATTTTGTTTGGATGTGTGCATGTATTTATTGTATGAGAGAAGAATTATATTTTTCCTCTTTTAAATCTAGATCAAGTGGAAATAACAATATGGATTTTAAAATATTTTGCTAATGTTCACATTTATTATATTTTTTTCGCTTGTAAATATGAGTGTATTTCTATCTGCAACAACTGACAATTTGGACTTATTTTATAACTGCATAAAACCAACTTGAGATGAGACACTGGATGACCCTGAAATGAACTCCATCTTTTTCAGTTGCTTACACAGACATGCTTCCTTAGAAGCGATGCACTTAATTATGGGTTCTTTAATTAATTTGATGAGAAAACTAAAGTTGAATGTGCACCATGCAGAACTGATGAATAAACGTAGTAGAAGTATTTTGGTGAGAGGTTAGATATGACTAATCAAATCAAATGTGGACTACAGACAAGCATACATGTCAAGTTACTTACTATAAGTTTCGGCCAAATATTTTTTTTCCTCAACGTGTTACGCCTATTTTTAATTTCAAATTTTTCTGTTACATTTTGGGCTCCAAGTTCTGTCTTTACTATTGAAAAGAAAAATGCACTGTGGTGAAATGTTTCACTCTTTATCAAAAATATGGCGACTTTATCTTGACTGAATATATTTACTGCCAATATAAACAATTTAAATTAGACAACACCTTAAATTAGAAATTTGAGTTTATAACCAGCATGGAAAAGATAGGCATTCTTTAGCAAATAAGATTAGTTTTCGAAGCAGCCTGACTTTTTAGCCAGATGCTAACAAAGCAGAAGAGACCAAAAAAGAAGTCTCATTTCCTTAGACTGTAATAATAAATTTCTACAAATTTGATGCCTTAAAAACTACAAAAACATATTCGTGCCCCATTCTGGAGGCTAGCAGCGACAATTGTGGTGTGGATGCCCTCTTTCCAGATGGCCTAGAGAGAATCCATCCCTGTCCCCACAGCTGTAGGCCGCTCCTGCAGTTCTTCGGCCATGGGCATCATTGTAAGCCCCACCCGCGGGTGTCTTTTTGTAATCTCTTTCTCATCTATGGGTCCCTCAGGTTTCTCAGCCTGAGGGGTCCACTGAGACCTGTTTTGGTAGGGGAGGCACTGGGAGGCTGAAAAGAGGAGACTCATTCTGAGTCCAACCTGTATAGTGAAACCCTATGCCAAATATAAAAAAGATGAGGAGAGAAAACTAAAATAAAAAGACAATCTATTTTGGTCTAATTGCAGACGGTAACATAATTCAATGATAAAATGAATCAGTTGGTGATCCTGTGCTATTGTGGTGAAAAAAAGAAGTGATATACAATAACTACATACTGCATAATTCATTTATGAAGCTGAGGAGATAGCTCTGCAGCCTAAGTACCTGTCTGGCATGCTCAAGGTCCTGAGTTCAATCTCTGGCATTAAAATGAGAGTCATTTATCTACAGTTGAAAAAAGTAAAACTTATCGTGAGATGTAAGAATACTGTTAGTAGCTTTAAAGGGAGGGCACAGACAGGTTTAGCAGGAAGTGGATGCTAAAGGGTGTTCCCCATTGTTAAAAGTGTATTCTTTTTGATGAGGGCATTTTGATAAGAATACATATGTAAAATTCTAGGAAATTTTCATTTACCTGTGTGCCTTTATTTTATACGAGTGGGTATCAATAAAGCAGGGACAAGGGCTGGCCTGAGAAGGGATGTACGTAAGCGCCACCAAACTCGCTACTCTGCTCCAAGTGGATCTGAAACGTGGCCCTTCCCACAAATTCTTTATGCAGGAGGTACTGAGTGTGCGCCATTGATTACCATTTAAAAGCAAACTCAGCCTAACAATTTCAAAGTGCATCTGAATTTATTTCCTACGGAGCATTTCATTGCCTGGCTTGCTCCAACAAGTCATCTTACTGTCCATGCCTGTCCAAGGGGCACATGCTGTTGTTTCTGGCGCACAGCACAATTAGGTGGCCCTTGCGCGCTTAGACCTTACGTATTCTATGTACAGTCGCTTTGGAGCAGTCCCCCGTAAGGCTCTGTTATATTGTGTTTGTCTCATTTTATCCCTCTCCTCATTTTTCTTAGAAATTTACATAAAAATACTATAGATTTCCAGTTCATAAAATTATGCTTTCTATTCTCCATATGTAAGCTATCTGCACATATATATCCCCATTTTTCTGGGTCACCTTAGTCCAATGACCCAGAATATGTCTTTCATTTTCTTTCATCTATTTTCATTATGATTTCCAATTCAGACTTAACATGTTAGCGAGTGACCTTTAATTT
The DNA here is from genome assembly GCA_004027025.1 of Myocastor coypus. Lineage (NCBI taxonomy): Eukaryota > Metazoa > Chordata > Mammalia > Rodentia > Myocastoridae > Myocastor > Myocastor coypus. Next base: position 30,865 of record PVJA010005880.1, read on the forward strand.
TTCCCTCTTGGCACAAGATAAACATATTGCTTTCTGTGTAAAGCTACCATTCCTGTTGGCTGCATTGAAATTATGATTTTAGTTATATTGTGGAAAAAATGTTGTAGATTATTTCTCTTCTATGGAAAGAAAAAAAATAGGAGGCTATAGCTGTAGTATTTTGTGAAGAACAAAGGAAATCTCACTAATTAGAAACACTGAGAAATACTGAATATCCAGGATGTGAGATATCATGAGGAATACTCCAATTAATATTTAGACACGTAATTTCAGAAACAGGGGGCTGGAAATTGTTGGATGTGTACGGCGAATGGCATATTGGAAGTGAAGAGTTGAAGGAAACTTGGTTTGAGTTACTCACAATAAACGCTTTTGGGAGGACGTGGAGTTCATTATCTGCAGCAGCATAACATCTGTGAGCTCTGAATTATACATTGAGGAGAATCTACAGGGATTTGGGGTGGGTCAGGAAGTGTCACCTTCGCAGGACTCGGAAATAAGCTGGAAATAATTCACTGAGAAGTTTCTTGAATATGAAGTGGCTTTCATATGACAGTTCATTGAGTAAATGAATCAGAAAATTGGAGACTAAAGTTTCCTCATATTTTATACATTTTTTATAGCGATAACAAGGTCAAAACATTTGGGTAGCAATTTTAAAACCATCAACGCTTTAGGTAAAGACTATTTAAACCAAGTCATTGTGAGGAGCTAAAGTAAGATCAGGAGCTGCACTAATTCAAATGCAGTTCTTGAGCCTGCAGCTCACATGCAAGGCAAACCTGGGCTGCACTGCTGTACAGATTATGCAAACATGCAGATCAGTAGTAAGGTTACGAGGCCGTGAGGTGTGCAGAAAGTCATGTTGACCGGTACCTGAGCCTACGAGTCATTTTAAATTAAGATGAATTTAAATATTTTTTTGTTTTTTCTTTCAGGTAAAATCCTATAGACATTTAGGATTGAACGGAATACTGTTGAAAAGAGCAGTCAGTATTTGTGTATATCAAAGAATCCTCTCATGTGGCAAAATCATGGGTTGCTACACTCACAATCTGCTGTGGTGCTCTACTTTCTTGAACAAATATTTGTTGGTTAAATAAGAAAACACCTAGAAGAGAACAACACTCTTATTAAGTAGGTATTATAGCGAAAGATCTGAGATCATTACATGCAACATATGCAATATTTTCTCTCGCCTTAATTAGTATAGTAAGACTTATGGATCACTTGCTATGTTTATGCAGAGAGGCAAAACGCTGGTGGCTCTCCACATGAAACCCAAGCCCCATCCCAATATATAAAAGTAATGAAGCTCATAACAAAGTCAAAAAGTTGCATACAACGGACTTTTCTTTCTGTAATTTTTTATTTGGTTCTGAGAGCACTATAAAGACTTATCCTATCACTCACACTAGAGAGAGACCCCATCTTTGTTTATGGCGCCTTATTAAGAAACAGATTTTTGCCACATCAGTCTGTTCAGCTTCCTCTTGATTTTCCTTTGCGGTTGTAGAATGAAGCTCTTCAGTTGTCAGCACGCTGTAGCACAGCAAGGAATGAGACTAGAGACTGTTCAGTTAAAGTGCAAATGTATCAACTGTGAATTTTATAAGTTTCTGCTGCCCCTAAATTGTCCTCACTCCAACTGCGCTGGCTTTCCTGTGGCACATTTGCTTCTCAGAACGTGAATTCCCGCTGGAGAAGCACCAAGGTGAGTAAGTGACTGGGGGAACAGGCAAGGTCATGCACAGTGAAGGGACGTTAGCGTTTTCACGTTTGAAGGTTGATTTGGCTCTCCGCATGCTCTGTCTGTTGCATAGAAACGATTAATCTTTCTCAGGCCACTGCATTTTTGCAATTTTGGGTTTATTTTGCAAAGCAGAAAACATTCTCTATTGTGTCACTCTTCACTAGTGACTGTTTCAGTTGACACTTTCATCACCTTAATATTTTATAGTAGATATTAACAATATGGGACACTGAGAAGTGTATGAGACTTTAATCATGAATGACAATGCTTGCAACAGAAATTCAAAACATCAGCACTCCCTCTTAACTCATTAGATCTTGTAAATCCAAAAGTAGCAGTTACACGAACATTGCAAGAAAACTTTCTGCTTTATTAAGCAACTCCTAAAAGTTCTTTAATACATTGTATAATATTTATAAACTTCAATTTTCCAGGAATCCATTCTATATTCTAGTTACATTAAAATAGGAGAGGGTAGTCTTTCATGTCTGGTTACATAAATACTTAGTTTATATTGTATTTTAGAGGCATATTATTTAAGCAGGAAAATGAAGTTATCAGTAGTTAGCAAAGTAGCATCTGTTACTAAAGCAAAATTGTATTTGCAGAAAGAACTAATACTATCCTCTGAACTATAAATGACAGTGTACTGCCAAAATATATTCCTATAGAGCCGTCAGTAAATGATTCCAGAGAAAAGTACTGTAAAAATATAACAAACTTGTATGGAATTATTAGCTATGTATCTTCAACTGCAAATAACAGAAACTCCAGTATAAAGAGTTTTTAAGGATCATTAGCACTAGCACAGGAAGTTAAGAAGAGGTGCATGTTGATGATTAATGATATTGTCTGGGACATAGTTTTTCTTTGGTTTGCTGTGTTGCCCACGTGACTGGCTTCATCCTCAAGCTTACTGCCCTCGGAGCACTGTAGAGGGTCTTGACAGCTAATAAGAGTGCGCTTTCTTACTAATGTCTAGTGGAAGGGAACCACTCCCTTACCCCAGTAATGTAGCTTTTTCCATAAAGTTTACGAGCCAGGATTTCAATAACCACAAGCATGGCATGGCATGGTGCTTCGTTAAAGCAAACCACGACCCACGTGACAGTGAAGAATGGAAGCAGTTTGTCGTCAACATCTGAATAAACAGGTTATGTTAAGAAGGAGACAGGATTGAACAACGTAGAGTAAATAGCTGTCCTATGCAAGTGTCTGTCTATCAGGTGATCTCTAAGCACGTTCTTCATATTCCTTCATCCCAGAAGTAATAGAACAGCTGGCATATGGTTGGTTTTCCACAGAGGCTGTGCTGCCTTGTGTGAGGAGGAATTTGAAGACTCATCTCATTATAGATAAGAAATGAGAAAAAACTGAAGGATGAAAAGTAAATATTGAAATACTGGTAAAAACTGGCTGGTTATCTTGAATTTAGTAACGCCCATGCTGGGCATAATCAAAATATGGCATTAAAGCGTTTATTTTTTAAAAAATGAGGTGGTTCAATCTCCTAGAAATGCTTTGAACCATAAAATATAATCCATGCAATCAAAAATAATTTTAACATGCATCATATCCGCTACTCACATTTATCAAATACCGAGAAGGAATCATAATCCTCAGAGGCCTGCCGCAGGCGCCCCCCGTCTTTCCTCTGCCGCCCTCCACATTTATGTACTTTTCCACTCTTTGCCTCGTCCCCAAAACTAGCTTGGCAATCCCTGTTTACCATAAAGGCTTACCTCCAAATCACAGAAACAAATGAAATATCTGAGGCTTCATAACTACCGAAGGGTAATTAACAGAATATTTGTGATATTATGGTGGGCTAAAACACCTAACGTACATATTCACATATTCTTATAATCACACAGTTTTTTTAATTTCCTTTTAACAAGACCATGCAGTAATGGTAATGATGCAGAGAGAAATCACAATATGACAGAAATGTTCAGACCAAGGTGTGGATTGCAAATGGAAGAGTTTCTGGATGAAAATCTTAAATTGTCCTTACCTTTTCTGAGTGCAACTTACAGGAGGAAATATACACTGTGGAGAAGACCAAGGCAGAGGTGTTTTTCTACATGTCGTATATAAGTATAAATTATTTGAAATAATGTAAGCGTATCGCCCATAGCCAAAAATCAGAAGAATTCTAGTTTATCCATGCAACCGAATTTGTTTCACATGTAATTTACAATCATATTGAAAATACCACATCCTTCAAAGGCACTGACAGCAGAATAACATAATTTCTTAATCATCCTAGGGAGCTTTTCACTCACCCTATTATTAGTATGTGCAGTTTAAAGCTTTGTGAGCTGATACATGTCTTTCTTGGCTTGATTCCATTTATAGATAATGGGAGCCTATAGTTTAACTAATTCAGAGATTAATTAGAGCATATTAGAAATACAATACATTATGACCAATAGACTTTGAAGGAATTTAAGACAGTTTCAGCATTTAAGCACTTTGTATACATGTCCTAGTTACTTTTTGCTCATTGCTGGGGAAAATATCTGACACTCAAAATGAAGGAAGGAAAGGTTTATTAGCTCACAGTTACTGGAGGTCTCAGTCTTTACTTGGCTGACTCACGGCTGAATGGAACAGGGCACAGAGCATGCAGTTCAAGGTGGCAGAACAGCAACAAAAGGGTGACAGAGGTAGCTAACCAAGCAGCTCAGCAGAGAAACAGTGCTAGTCTGTCTCTCTGTCTCTCTTTATATTACATTCAGGCTCTCGGCCTCAGCCTGTCGGCCTCAGGTCATACCCACAATCCCAGCAATACTCAGACCCATAGACCCATCACTAGTAAAACACATAATCCCAGTGGATCATGATTCAAGTCTCAAACTCTAGAAGTCCCAATGCCATGATTGCATGAGGCTTTGGGGGGGCAACTACACATAAACCGTAACTATGTAACTATAACTATATACATATATATGTGTGTGTATGCTTATATATATGCATATGAATTATCTTTAATAGATGAATATGGAGGAAATAAATGTATATCCATCTTTCTAATGTGCTAAATTTAAAGTAATAATTGAAAGACCATTCACTACTTAATAAAAATGATCTTTGTGATAAATAGAACAATTATTTTAGCAAGACAAATATACAGAAAATATTAGAAAATCTAATATGCCAAAGCCTAATTTTGGGGGCTGTGGAGATAGCTCCGTGGCACAAGTGCCTGCCTGGCAAGGGAAAGGTCATGAGTTTGAACCCCGGTCCTGCAAAAAAGAAAAAAAGAAGAAAAGAAAAAGAATAAGAAACAAAGCCTAATTTTGTAATAATTTCTAACATGTAGAAGTTTATCATAAAATAAGGATTTTTAATATTATATTTGCTACAGCGTCTCACTACTCAGCTCAGACTCGTAACAATCCTCTTGTTTTCAGCCTCCCAGCCCAGGGATTACAGACATGCACTGTACTGCATCTCGGTGGCCTGCACGGGGGCGTGGGGGACCAACGATCGTGGTGCCAGGATAGAACCCTGTTCTCTCAGCTCACCTAAGCAGACACTTTGCCTGTAGAGCTATCTCACCACCCCTGAAATAAGCATGTTTAATAATACTTCTACTTTCAGTACGATTTCTTAACACCACATAAATCGGTAAATTTAAAAGAATTCTAAATTTTGTAAGCAATACGATAAAATTAATGCTTACGTGGCATGACTTCCCACACAACTGACTAAAAAATAAGATGGAATTAGAATGTGAAGTTAAGTATTTGGGTAAAAGCAATAGCAATAAATTTAACAATGGCATAATCTACGAATCAGTCTGGAATTGTGGGTGAGGTATTGAGATAGGGTGAAGAAACATTCCAAAATAAATGAACTAGAATTCACTTTCAATGCAAAAACAAAACAAAAAACAAGTTTAAGGGTGCTTTTCATTTAAATATGATTGCTACTCTTAACACTTAAAAGTTATTTAAAATACATATATCAGGTCCTAAAAAGAGAAGACTCAAGAGTATAAATATATTATTTCTCTCAAATTAACTTTTAAGCTAAACACATTTCTAATCAAAATTTCAGTGGCAAACTACTACACTGATTCAAAATTTCATCTACTAAAAATATATAAAAATGAGATTTTAAGACTGTGGACTTTAATTGTGTGAAATATAAAAAGAATAAAACAGAAATATGTCATGTTATGTTTAAGGGGCAAGGTGAATGTGTGAACCTGATTTTCTTTTTTCCCTTTTTTCTAATTTTATTAATTTTAACAAGAAATAACAACAAGACAATTTCAAAACAGGTCACTAGGACAGCCACAATAATGAATACAATGGATATTGCTTTCTTCATCGCAGTTGTTCAGAATACAAGATGCAGACGTGATATCTTACCTTAACAATGCTAGTACAAAACTTTCTTCTCATTGAACTAACAGAAATTAGCTGCATAAACAATCCAATAGTTCATAATGATTTTCTTCCTAAAGTGAGTTAGAGTATCTACGATAGATACTTATCCTTTCTATTTTAATTGAAATTTTATTATGGATATAAAAGAGAGACAAATGTCTCTAATTTTAAAATAAGAACACAAGATATAGATTTAAAGTCTTAGCAAAAATTATTTCATTTAATCCTAAACAAAATTTATTATGGATTAATATAAAAGATTGTAAAACATGCAAATGAGCTACAATAGAGAGCTCACTTGTATAAGAGTTGTCTCTATATTAAAATGATATTTCTAATGTAAACAGTGTTTTTAGTATGGAAAAAAATAGATTACCTGTTTAGAATGATTTCAAGTTTTAAACGATTCATATCAAAGTCCATCAGCATCAATGGATGATTAACACTTTCTTCAAAAGTACAGCTATACATAAATTTATTCAAAATATATTTACATACTCCTGTGACTTCGTAATATTTCACCTTAGGAGAACTAGTATACATCAAAATAAAGCAAAAAGTTCATTCGGGATAAAATCCTATATGAGAAGATGTGCTCTCATTAATTAAATCACTCCTCTATTTCTCTCATCAAAATGAGTCCATCAAGAGTTAGTTTGCATTTGGTTTTCATGAAACACTTTGGTTGTCACCGTTTGGGACCAGCTATTTCAAGAACATTTTTCTCTATGTAAAGATAAGCGCACATGGAATGTCTTTTTCAGCCAGATTTATCATAAAATTCATCGTCATGTAGAAAAAAGTAAGCAGGCTGAGTGTGATGCACACCCCTGGAAACCTAGCACTCACGAGGCTGAGACAGGAGGCTCCCTGAAAGTTTGCGCTGAGTCTGGGCCACATTGTGAGTTCCAGGGTAGCGTGGACTGCATGGCAAGACTCTGTCACAAGACAAGCAAAAAAAGGAGCAAATAAGCGAAGAGAGAAATTTTATCACATGGAAAAAGAAATAACATTGCTTTATCAGACAATCCTGAAAAGCAAATTTATAAATCTGTATTTTTAAAGTAAGTGGTAGATTTCTAGAATAAGCATAAGACTAAAGTTGAAAGAAGCAGTCGCATGGGAAATGAGTGATGTACCAGGCACATTGAACTCTGCATAGAGCCAAGGCTAATCTATTTATTTTTTTCTCTTTCTTTTTTTCCGGCAGGTACTTGTTGAGGACCCCAAAACTTTCTTTTCTTCTTCTTCTTCTTCTTCTTCTTCTTCTTCTTCTTCTTCTTCTTCTTCTTCTTCTTCTTCTTCTTCTTCTTCTTCTTCTTCTTCTTCTTCTTCTTCTTCTTCTTCTTCTTCTTCTTCTTCTTCTTCTTCTTCTTCTTCTTCTTGCAATACCAGAGACTGAACTCAGGACCCTGAGCTTGCCAGGCAAGCACTTTTTCTACAGAGCTATCTCCTCAGTTCTTAAACAGAAGGATTTTTAAAAATTGTCTCAGGCTGCCTTAAGGGTGGATCTGGGGATTAAACTGCCTTCTCCTGTGCCTCACTGGATTGCCGGCCCAAGTGCTTAAACCACAGAGCGAACCTGAAAGCACCCTACTTATTTTGTCCTAGTATTTCAGTCTGACCATACAGTCTGGTCAGATTTCCTTGACCACCTATTAAAATCCCTTCCAATATTCCAAAGGAAATCCTGTGTTTTTCCAAGGAGGAGAAAACAACATCGACTATAACAGCCAATAGACTCTGTCATATTGGAATCATGTCACAGAAAGGGAAAGACCTGCGGACAACAGCGTGGACACAAGCATCCCATACCCTGGAGATGCACCCTTGGGTTTTCTGGAAATTGACCCAGAACTAAAGGTGTATAAGACAGAAGATTCAAATATATTTATCCCAAGACATGAAGCAAGATGGCAAAATACAAGCCAGGAGCTGGGAAGTCCATGAAACCTATTATTTTTCATGTTTTTCAATATTATATGTTGACTCATAATTAAAAATGACTTTTTCTATGGGTTCATTACCAGCTAAGAGTTTATTCCTTCGGAGAAAAAGAAAATAATGGTCATTTAGAGAGAATCCAGAGATAATTTCTAAGAGAAATTAAAATTTAAAAACTTATAATTTGAGGCTGGCAAGATAGCTCAGTGGACTAAGTGCCTGCCTTGGCTAGTGCGGAGACCAAGGTGTGTCACCAGTCTGGCGTGCAGCGCTGGCCCCAGCCCCTGGTGCACTGTGCTGGCCACCCTGTCCAGGTGTGGTGGTGCCTGTCTATAATCCCAGCACTGGGGAAACTGAAAGCAGGAAGATCAGTAAGAGTCCAAGCTGCATAGCAAGACCCTGTACCAAATACATAAATGGAAAAAAATGATAATTTTGATAACAGTACATCACCAATCTTGGTCAATACAGGCATTTGTAAGTCATTCCAAAAGAACTAATGAATAGTGTCCATTTGATGATTTAAAACTTAGCAATATTTTTCAGATAAAGGGATCCTCATGTGTGATAGAATGGGGAGTGGAATGAAAGGAAATGTTCTGAGAGGTTGTAGAAAATAGCCACAGGAATATCTGAACTCTCAGAGCAAAAGGGAGAGGTCTCCCATTTATGAGACTGGAATTCTGTACTCTGGCTGCTTCTCAGAATGTATGAATGGGCAGAGTTTATTCTAAAAGAATAAGGCCATATGTAAATGCACTTGTAGGCCATTTCTGTTAGTGCAATTGGATTAATACATTCAAAACAGTGGTGGGGAAAAATTGTAAGAAAAGAAACTGAGACTAAAGGAGCGAGCCGGGCGTGGTGGCGCATACTTGTAATCCCAGCACTTGGGAGGCTGAGGTGGGAGGACTGGTCCGAGTTCCAGACCAGCCTGGGCTACAGAAGTGAGCTCAAGGCCAGCCTGAACTGCATAGTGACACCCTGTCTCAAAAAGACAGAGAAAAATATTTAAAAAATAAAAACAAGAAAGGGGTCAAACGAAAATAAACAGATATTGTGGAAAAAAATAAATGTACATTAAAGGAAAAAATTAAATTACATAGATTTTTAAGAGAAACACAACTATAAGCACTAAGAAAATAAAAATCTTAAACATTTTAAGTTGATTAAGTGGGACTGAGAACAACGGGAAAATAAAATTATCTATAAACACATAGATAATGAAATACAAAAGAATGAGGTACAATATATGAAACACTGAACGAGACATGTCAAAATCCAGTATATTCTGTTTTGAAATAAGATTAGAAAATAGGAAAAAGGCACAGTTTAAACTGATGATGGTTGAGCATTTCTCAGAATTGAAGAAAAATCTTTCTTCAGACACAAAAGACAGACCGAGACAAATGACTGGAAAATGAGAGTAAGTTCACATCACTGTAAACTACATTGAGCTTGAGGAAACTTCAAGGCAAATAGGACAGACTGAAAATAAAAGGGGAAAAAAGGCAAATTGCAAACAAAGCACTGCTATTTAACTGTTGGCAGACTTGTAGCTTACCAAGGTTGACATCCGGAAGCATGAGACTATGTTATCAAGTTGAGAGAAAATACATGCCAACTGCGAAGTATGCATCCAATTAAACAATTCTTTAGTTTATGGGTTACGTGGAAACATCTCTGGAAAGGTTAAATGAATTTATCATTCATAACTCTGCCATAGAAGTGTCTGTAGCATTTAACAAGTAACACTCAAGTGGTAAGAAGCATAGAAATCGAACTAAGATGTTTCAAGAAGTAATGGCCAGCAAGGAGATTCATCAGTGATGTTAGATAATTAAAACGAAACTGAGATTCCATCCCTAGAAAGAATGGCCACCACGAACAAATCAACCAATAACGGCAGCTGGTTAGGCCAGGAGGAGAAAAGAACTGTTTTTCCACTGTTGATGGAATTGTGTACTGGTACCATCATTATGGAGATTTCTCAAAAAACTGAAAATATAAATTATATTTGACAGATGATTCCCCCTCTAGGTATTTTTCCCAAAGAGGTAAAGATATCATGCATGATGCTGTATGCATACCCATGTTTATATCAAAAGTTGGTAATAGTTAAATGCCTATATGTCCATCAACAGATGAGTGAATTAAACAATGTAGTATCCGTACACAACGGAGAATGACTTTTTCATGAAGGAATCAGTCGAGTCATTTCTAAGAAAATGGATGTATCACGGTACATGAAGAAGGAAAATGGAAACGTGATACTCAATGGAGTAACTCAGCCACTAGAGTTTAAATATCACGTGGTTTCTTTTCCATCAAAAGCTCAACGAGCAGTGGTACCTCGGTCCCCAAATCCAGTTTGTCTCACAACTCGGGAAAGATGGCTCCATTCGTTTTTGTCTGTACAGGGAAGGTGGCCACCTTTGTCTGTCACCCAAGACTGAGTTCATAAATGGAGGCCAATTTTTCTAAACCTTTCTCTTTGTGAAGTGAGCTGTACTTTATACATAAAGTGAAAAATAGAACACAGAGAATATGTAAAAAGAGAAAAAATTACTTTATTTCAGGGTGAACTATGTGTGCAAATGTGTAGCTGGACTTAGCATACGAGTGCCTAATGTTTTTTATCTATTCTTCGGGCTATTGGTCTGATTTTCAAGCTGCATATATGGTAATTAAATTTATAATGTCTTATAAGATAAATAAATCTCATGTTGAATAAGTAAAAAGGGGTAAAGAGCAGGGGAGTGAAGGAAATTGAAACGTGTGTGTTCACATCCAGTGAATGTAATCATTATGACTGCAACGCGTAATAATGAAAATCAGAACAAAAATCAGAACAAAGTAATTTTCTTTGGTTCTAGAAGTTACATGGAGCTAAACAAACAAAAGAAAACACAAAAGATCATAAGAATATTTGAGAATATTATTTATATTACATGCAATTTATGTTATATAGATTTATATTATTTTATATTTATATTAATTTATATTATATATTAAAAGATGTCATTAAAATTTTTAAATTAATATTTGACTTACCAAATTTGATGGAAAAGTATATTAGTTTATATTCCATTAAGATCATGTTATTAAAATTATATATTAATATTTACCTTACCAAATTTGATAGAAAACATGATTATATAAGTTCTAGAGAGAAATTTAGGGAACCATTTTCAATATAATTTAAAGCAAAAATGAGGCCATGAATATTAAAAGTAAAAGCAAAGTAAATTTTAAAGAATGCATATATTGTGAAAATTAAGAGTAATCACAAATAATGTAGATAAATTTAACATGCATGTTAAATGACTCCATTTCCACAAGAAGATAAATCTAAAATTCCAGAAGTGTGCTTTTTATTTACTATAAGTCCATCTAACTCTTTACATACTGAGAAGAAATTTAAGAATACCTTGTATAAAATACGTACCTATCGGGGGCTGGGGAGATAGCTCTGAGGCACAAGTGCCTGCTGGGCAAGTGCAAGGTCGTGAGTTCGAACCCTGGTCCCACAAAAAAAAAAAAAAAAAAAAAAAAGTACCTATTAGCTAAAAGCGGTATAGAATGTTAAAATCAGGCAAAACTTTTGAGGTAAAATGAATCATTAGGACTATAGTATAATTTTAAAGAATTAAGTCTATAAAAATATAATTCTGAAAAAATATATGTTTAATAGTATTGAATCATTATATAGAAATGTTTATATCTAATTATATACATTATAATATGGTTTACATATTACATACCACGTAAGAAAAATTTAAATCACAGAAATGTAGGTGGCAGGAGGTAAAGCTCACTGGCACAGTGCCTGTCTGGGAGCGAGAAGTTGTGAGTTCAATCTTCAGCAAATAGTAATAGTAATAATAATAATCATCATCATCATCATCATCTATGCATAAACACAGAACTACGCTGCATAAAAGCAAAGCTTGAGCTAAACAGTTATACCCATTCATTACAATTACATTTGAAATAACTATCAATTATCTCAATAGAATGTATCAAATTAGTGGCGCTGTTAGGATGGGAATCACAGAGTTACAAGAAGGACAGAGGAAAGGGAATGACTGAACCAAAGGACGCCAGGCAGTTAAGGATCTGGAAGGAAATGTGTATGGGAGAGGTGAGGACATTGCAGAGGAACCATTTCATGCTATTAGAGCTCACAGTAATTGTATGAATAAGTGAACGAGTTATGTAAATTGGGAATGGATTGCATTATTATCAGACTTACTTATTAAATCCATTGAAATAAGTTATTAAGGGCTGGCAAAGTAGCTGAATGGACTAAAGCACGTGCTTAGGCAGGCTTAGGCAAGGGCAGGGACTGCGGTTTGATCCCCTGCACCACAGCGCCAGCCCCTCCCCCAGGGCAGGGTGAGCCAGCCACAGGGTCTGGGCAACATGACATGCACCAGGAATTGCAGGGCTGAGGAGGCTGAAAACAGGAGGATCATTATGTGTCTGAGCTGCGTAGCGAGACTTGGAACAACCAAATACATGAGGAAAAAAAAAAAAGAAAAAGAAAAAGGCTGACCAAATAGCTCAGCGAATTAAAGCACCTGCAAGCAGGCAAACAGGCCAAGGGTTCCATCTTCTGGCCTGCTATACTGGTCCTGCCTCCGCAGTACACTGAAACAGCAATTGAGACTGGACATGGTGGTGCGCGCCTGTAATCCCAGCTTTTCAGAGGCTGTGAACAACGGATCACTATGAGTCTGATCTAGTAGTGTGAGAACCTGAATGCCCTGTAGTCTCCTCCCTAAATGACAGAAAGAAAGAAAGAAAGAGAGAGAGAGAGAAAGAAAGAAAGAAAGAAAGAAAGAAAGAAAGAAAGAAAGAAAGGTTATTATCATAATATACAATCTGTGTGAAAATGGCAGAATTTCTCAATGTACCCAATAAAATTTTAGTATTACTGATGAGAAAAAACAAGTGTTCTAAAAACTTGAATGCTTGGGCTTTCGAGATAGCTCAGCGGTCTAGAGCACCTGTTTAGGCAAGCTTAGGCAACTGAAGGGACAGTAGTTTGATTCCCAGAACCTCATGCTGTGTCAGCTCCACCCCCAGGGCAGGCTGAGCCAGCCATAACATAAATAAATAAAGTTAAATAAAGAAAAACTTGAATGCTTGTGACAATTCCGTGCATTGATTGTCAAATTCATTTTTGTTTATTGATAAAATTTGAAAAGAAAATTATGGCACACATTTTATGAATGCACACTTAGCACCTGTTTAATCCCCATCATGTTTCAATAAATAGAAACTTGAACAAATTAAAGCAATTATTGAAGCATCACAGCTAAAGAGTTACATTTACCCTTTAATTCTGAGTCAACATAACATGATTTTCTCTGCTTTTTCTTTTTTTAAATTTTAGTACAGGGTGCACAGGGTCTCACTACGTAGATTGTTGTTGCAGCGATTCTCCTGTTTGCAGCCTCCGAAGCGCTGGATTACAGTGCACACCACTATGCCCAGGCTCAATCGCAGGCTCCGCGTGCCCTCAGGCTGAGGCTGGCCCAGTGTGCTGGGGCTCAAAGCCCCACCACGGCGCTCTGCCTAAGCAGGCACTTTAGTCCCCTGAGCTATCAGGCAGGCCCTTCTCTACTTTTAAAGATTTGAAAATCTCGCGTTCATATATCTAGTAGTCGATTAATAAAATGAGCATCAGGTCAGGGAGATGGCTCGGTGGAATACGTGCTTGCGTCTTGAGTTTGATTCCTGGTATCACTAAAAAGAAAAAAAGAAAGTAAAAGAAATGAAAATGATCACCGAGACAAGTTAGTCAAGCAGCATTTTACACCCTGTGTAAGGGAAGGAAGCAAAGTACTGCTCCCAGATATCCACCCAGTTTAGGAAGAACATCTTTTGAAAACAAGAATTATATTATCATGACACAGTATTACATTAGTTATAGCAAATATCATATATGATAATGCTGGAATGATATACTTTCTAAGGAATAGTTTATTCCACCATTTGGCCTTTCCTACATTAGTTTAGGTGAATGTTCTAGAACTATCTAGACTCTACAAAGTGTGCAGATATACAGTGGCCTGAAGAATTGTCAACAGCAAGTGTCAAGGTGTTAGTTTCTTTTTATTTCACTTTATTTTTTGGTACCAGAAATAGAACTCACGACCTCAGGCTTGTCAGGCAGTGATTGTTCCACTGTGCTATATCCCTGGCCATAAGATTAACTGTTGAATTAATTGAACTAACCTAAAATATTTCCAGTGATAATTCTTCTGAAGCTAATCAGTTTACATAATCACTTCATGCGTTTAATAAACCAAGCGCACAATTCAGGTTAAACTTTACACGCCTACAGCAAGAAGTCCAAACATGCGTGTCAGCTGCCTCAAAGCTCCACTCTCCGGTGTGCTTCCCACCTTACCCGTCTATCCCTGCCTGTCTTCCAGGAAGCAGAGTTTCTACCTGTTTTACTATTACATCATTAGTGTCAGTTTATCAGCAAGAGAACTCTAGTTCAGAAATGTGAGGTAGCTTTATCAGTGATGCACAGCTATTAAAAACACGATGCATCAAATAAAGAAATGTCTGATTCTGTACCTACAGTCTCAACTCTTCCTCTATATAGTGTCTACTTGCTTTCTGAAATATATGTCATAAAATTATCCCTCAATTTTCTGGTAAATTTCTGCATTCCTTTATTTCACAATCTATCCCATGTACTCAGATCTGCATTTTTGTTACACAAACTCTTCAAATTTGTTAAAATGAATTATAACTGAGTAGGACTTTTTTTCTGCTCAAATACTAAGTGATTTTTCATGCATATGACTATCAAGAACATTGACCTTATGTGTTTATATATTATGGCATTTGTCACTATGCATTATGTGAATTTTTTATAAGCATTCTCCCTCACTATTTTGTAGACTTAGATTAGAACCACAGTATTGACTAGCTCAATATATGCAAATCAACAAATAATATAATACATTGAAAATGTATGCAATAAAAGCATATGATCATCCAAATTACAGGAAAACATTTGCAAAAATTCAATATCCTTTCATCATAAAAGTCAAAAAAATTAAATATAGAAAATTTGCACTCAAATAGTACATAAATGGCAAATGCAGAGACTACACTATATTAAGTTATAAACTTTTCTTCTAATACAGCTACATACTAGTAATAATCTCACATAATATAGTACTAGAAGTAGTAGAAGTTTTAAGAAGACTAACTAAGCAGGAGAATAAATAATAAGATATTTCAAATTTTAAATGGAGAAAAATGAGTTATCTTAGTTTGCAGATATTCTGCACAAAGGAGTACCTTTGTACTCCATTCAGAATTCATTAGAATGGACCAATTTCTGAAAGTAGCAGAATACAAAGCCCACATGAGAATTCCAGTCGCTTTCCTATGTACCAATAATTAGTTTATTGCAGAAGAAAGCCTGAAAGAACTACCATCCACAACATCTACCAAAAAGGAGCTAAAAATAAAATTAACTGAGAAAGGAAGAAAAAAATATTGTACAATAAATTTACAAATGCAGAATAAGAGAAATTAATGTAACACAAATATTGAAAAGTCTTCTATGTACACGGATTAGGACTGATGTTGTTAAAATGTCCACATGTCCCAAAGAATTGTCCAGATTTTATATAATCCCCATCAAAATTCCAATGGTATTCTTTATAAATCTTGGAATGATTATAAAATTTAAGTTTCAGAGAAGATGTTAAATAGCCATAGTAACAACTACAAGGGCTGGAGGTATCATATATTCTTATTTCAAGTTATAGTATGTAACCATAGTGACCAAAACATGAAGGAGTTGGCACAAACTGATACATAGATCAAATGAGCAGAATATAGATTGAAGAAATTTACCCCCTTATCCACAGGTGACTGATCCCAAAGAAGGATACCGAAATTCTACACTGGAGAAAGGACAATCTCTTCAAAAATGGTGCTAGGAAAATTGTATTTTCCTATGCAGAAATGCAGAATAGTGAAATGGTTCCTCTCGCACTATATATTCATAAATGGAGAAATGTCTCAATACCCTAATGGTACAATCTGAATCTCTGAAACTGCTAGAGGAAAGTACACAGGAAAGAATTCCAGACATCTATAAGAGGCTAGTATACACAGTGGTTTTCTAGATAGGATTACACACATACGGGAAACAAAAGCAGAAAATGGCAAATAGAAAACACAAAAATGAAATGGTTTTGCATAGTGAAGACAAACGACAGAGTAAAGGGATGGCCTGTAGGATGTAGGAAGATATTTGCTGGCTAGAGGTTAATCATCTAGAATGTGTCCGCAATTCCAGTGGGTTGAATTTTTAAAATTTCTTTCTTTCGTTCGCTCTTTCTTTCTCATTTGTTTTTTGCACTGAGAATCAAGCTCAAGGCCTGTGTGCTTGACAAGCAGGTGCCATGCTTCCAGGCTATAATCCCAGCCTCTTAGTGATTCAGAAAGTTTTAAAGAAATGCACTTTTCATTAATTAATTAATGTATGTATGTATGTATATATGTATGTTTATAGATATGCATGGATTTATTTGGTACAGGGTCTTGCTATGCAGCACAGACTCAAAATGATCTTCTTGTCTCTGCCTCTCCAGGGCCAAGGTTATAGGCATGTGACTCCATATCTGTTTTCAGTGGCAAGCACAGCATGTGGTAGCAATGATTGAACCTGGAGCCTTGTACTTGCCAGGCAGTCACTGAGACCCCCAAGTTATCTCTTCATTGCAAATTTTGAAAAGAGAGGACCCCCCAAATAACTCAGCGGGTTAAACCACTTACCAGCAGATGCATGGGCTATGGGTTGGATGTCCAGACCTACCGTGTCAGCCCTGTCCCCTGGGGCACACTGAGGTGGCAATTGAGACTGGGCATGGTAGCACACATCTGTAACCCCAGCTCTTGAGAGGCTGTAAACAAGCAGATCACTATGGGTCCCATCTAGTAGGGAGACTCTGAACACCCTGTAGACCCTTCCCTAAACTGTAAAGAAAAAAAAAAATGAAGAAGAAGAAGAAAATAAGATTACCTATCAGTTGCTAGGCAACCTAGTGTCATGGGTCAGTAAATACAAAACTAAATAAAGGACTGATGTGTTGTGAAAAATATTTATGTATATACATAGTTATACAGCTACTTCTCTTAGTTCATTGAGAATAAAAGTTTGTGCTAATATTGTTTAGACAAGATATTGTGTATGTATCTTGTCCTCTGAATAACTACTATGAAGACAATATACAATGTATTAATTTATTGCAACTTTCCTACTAACCCGTTTTTAAACCATTTCATTGCTATTTTATCTTTTTTCTCGTTAAAATGAATAAAACACACACATATATATGTCCATGTATATTAAAGGGTGTATATAAAGTGTATAAATAAGAATCGCCAACAAATAAATGAGAAATGCTCAATATAAATAGCAATTAGGGAAATGTAAAATAAAAGCACGATATATTACCATGTTATTCAGTCTAGGGTAATTATTACTTTATAGACAGAGAGTATGTGGTTGGAAAGGAACTCTTCTATACTGTTGATACGAATATCAACTGATACATCCATTGTGAAAAACAAGGAAATTGTTCCAGCAAAATCTAAAAAGTATGTCTACAATATGACCTGGAGGGGGCTAGGGAGATAGCTCCATGGCACAAGTGCCTACCTGGCAAGTGCAAGGTCATGAGTTTGAACCCCAGTCCCACCAAAGGAAAAAAAAATACGACCTCGAGATCATATTTCTGGGTATAGATTCAAAGGAAGTGAAAGAAGCATGCTGCCAGGTGGCAGCATGCAGGCTGCTGTGTGACCTTCACAAAGCCTAAGGCATAAGAGAAGCTCAGGGGCCCATCAACAGATAAATGCACGATCATGTGGAGCACATATTGACGATGCTATAATAGTCAGCTGCAAAGAAGAAAGAACACTGGCCACTTTTATCAAACTTCATACAATTGGAGAATAGCATTACCGGAAATAGGTAAGACAAAAAGAGAAATAGTACATATTCGCTGTCTTATAGATGGGTGCTTTGAAAGTTGACTGGAGTGTAGAACAGTGTTTACCAGAGATTGCTAAGAAGAACTTTGCAAAGTAGAAGGCTGGCTTTAAGCACTACACATTTATGGAAAATCAGTCTGCACCTAGTTAACATGTACAATTCATAGTATTAGCAAAACTAAGATGAAGCTAAAAAGAATCATTTTTTTCCATTTTTAATCTAGGAATATTTATTATACTGCTGACAAACTGAAAGAAGAAAAGTAGACTGACAGTTATGTTCAATTTAAATACTGATTTTTTCTCTATACATTTCAGAAGACTAACCCTTTTTTCTAATAGCTTTGTTTTTCCTTTTTTCTTTTTTTATTTTTTAAAGAGTACACAAAGTAGTATTAAAACAGAAAAAATACAAGTGATACAGAATTTCACTTAACAAAGTCACATGAATTTCACAGTATTTATTATAATGCATAGTGTTGTCTTCCAACATATCTTCCAACCAGATATGTGCATGCAAAATTGGAAGAAGAGAAAGAAAGAAAGAAGAAATTAAAAAGAAAAAAGTATCAACAACTGATAAAAGGAGAGAAGACAAAATTAAGCCTTGTCTGCTCCTTCCCATAGACAAGAGAAATGCTCCGTACAGTTGCCCAAGCCATCGTGCTTGCGCACATAGATGCATCTCTTTCCTTCACTCTCTCTCCCCTATCGTCCTTCCCAAGTCAGTAGCTCTTTCCTTTGCAATAAGTGCATTCCCCTTTCACTGTACTTATTATACCCATCAGATCCCATTTTCTCTTTCAGGTTCTCACACTAAGAAGACAATGCGATGTTTGCACATGCATGTCTGATTCACTTCATTTAAGACTATAGTCTCTATTGCATCCATTTCCATCAAAAGGCTAAAATTTATCAGGTTTGATAGCTGAATAATACTCAGTGGTGTGAAGAGATCACATCTTAACCATTCTTCAACTGATGGGCACCTGGGTTGTTTCCAGGGTTTAGCTATTATAAATTGCACAGCTATAAACATGGATGCCCATATAAGACTGTGGTATGATGTTTTCAGTTCCTCTGGAAAAACACCCAGGATGGGAATAGCTGATTGAATGAGACCTCTAATCTTGGGTTTTGAAGGCATCTCCACACTGATTTCCATAGCGGTTGTACCAGTCTGCACTCCCACAATGGTGCAGAAGTGTTCCTTCTTCTCCACAGTCCTACTGCATTTGTTATTGGCTGACTTCTTCATATTAACCGTTCTTTCTAGGGTGAGATGGACTCTCAGTGGTGTTTTAATTTACATTTCTCAAATGACCAATGATTTTGAACATTTTTCATATATTTACTGGCCATTTCCATTTGTTACTCTGAGAAGTGTATATTCATCTCAGATGCTCATTTTGGACTGGGTCTTTGAATTTGGGGGATGTGATTTCTTTAATTATTTGTATGCTCTAGATAGAAGGACTTTGTTGGAGGGACAGTTGGCTGTAAGTTTTCCCAGTTTGTGGGCTTTCTTTTTATTCTGCTGAAGATTTGCTTTGAAGTGCAGAAACTTTTCAACAAGATGAGAGCCTAGTTGTTGATTCTTTGAAGTATTTCCCATGAAGTTTGGTTTTAGTTTATGCACACTCTACATATCCATTCTAGCAACTTTTAAATCACATAAATCATTCACACCTTAAATATATGTCTTTACATATCTAAGTCACTTGCATACAATATTTGGACTGAAGTACAAATTTCTTGCCTCTAGGATACAGATTAGGAAGGGAAGAAAATTAGCATACAAATTGTGGAGCTAGAGGAGCAGAAGATAGAGGATACAAGAATTATCTTCCCAGGGAAGTCCAGGGGCTATCAGGAGAAACAACTGAAAAGAGACTTAAGAGTTCATCTTGACATGACTTGTGTGAGAGCTCAGACTATGTAGATTACCAGAAAGAAGGTCGGGAGTAGTGACAGGAATTCCTTTATTCTCTTGGGTGAGAAAAGAGCTCAACAGAGCAGAAAACATTCTTGGAGCAGGGATGGGTGCTAGGATGAGAGGCACAGATTTAGGTTGGAGCTTGTTTAATCTGTCCAGTTAGGATTGAAGCAATTAGACATACATTTCTCAAAAAATAAGTCACAAGAAATTGAGAAACATAGATAAATTTAAATACTCTATAATTTGAAATATAGGTTTAAAAGATCTTGGAGATTTGTTCAAACTATGGTAAGCTCAAGAACAGCTGTAACACATGTAGAAAGGGACACATCCATGAGTGAGAGAAATACAATTAATGGTGAAAGTTATAAGACTTTATTAGCAATTATAAAAGAAGTGATATCACTGTGAGAGCAAAATATCTCAGTTTTGGGCCACATAATGGGAACAGCAGCACAGCAATGAACTTAATGATGCTGTGGGAGAAAAAGAAGTGGTGCCCGTAGACAAGGACGAGCTTGCTAAGTAGACCAGGTCAGTTGCTCGGACTCCTGCCAGGAAGTGAAAGGGACAAGGTGATGGATAAACACGGAAATCCAATAACTGCTTGGCGGAACTTAGAAGAGTGTATTATGCTGGTTACTGTTATTCTTGTTGTGATTACTTTTTGTGTTTTCTCTCTTGCCCTGTTGGCTGAAGCAAAAGCCGTTCTACGTAACATAAAATAAAATTGAAAAGTATTATAATAAAGTCACTGAAGAGCTACCGATGGCTACATTTTTCAGTTATGAAAAGCTTAACAAAGAAAGTACAACTCATCCACAATCATAAAATGGAGTGAAACTCAGCAGAAAGATAACTTGCTGTGCTTCTAACTTCTGTAAGCGTTTGGTCTTAACTTCCCTGGCTGAAGCAGGCCTTTGCAAGCATCCCTCCCCCGGGGACTGCCCCAGCGTGTGCACCACGCGACGCGCTGACACTGACTGCACCTCCTCGCCCGTCGAGTTCGTTAGGTCAACTTGTCTCGCGCTCCCTTGCTGGCTCGTGCATATTCCATGTTAACTTCTCACTATCATTTTTTAAAACAGTGCAATGCCACTTGTCTCTGATTCTAGAACTTAATCTCATAGGACAGAAAGGAGAGGTCAAAATTAGAATTCTCGTTAGGGGATAATGTTGGGCTCAGATGCTATCAAGTGAACCTAAAATGATTTTGAAGAACGTAAGCTGTATATATCAAGCTTCAGGTGAGTTCGTTTATTTCCTTTTTTTTTTTTAATTTAATTTTATTTTTTTCTTGTTTCAGAACTTTTGTTTGTTTATTTATTTTTATGGCTGGCTCAGCCTGCCCTGAGGGCAGGGCTGGCACAGCATGTGGTGCCGGGGATCGAACTGCGGTCCCTGCAGCTGCCCAAGCTTTCCTAAGCAGGCGATTTAGACCACTGGGCCATCCTGCCAGGCCCCGAGTTCATTTATTTCCGATTCTACGCTTGCATCTTTCTCTCAGCAGTGTACCTGTTTCATTAATTATTTCTCCGTGTTACACTATAAATCCCATAAAGTAACCCTGCAGCAAATTCTTGGTAAAATAAATCATTATCCTTTGTGAAAGGTGTGCATAATTGCAAGGAAATAACAGTTGGAAACTGCTTACAAGTGGCATTTTACATTTGACAAATAAAGAAGAGAATAACTGCCTCCAGACAAGGTATAGCCTTGATTTAAATGACTTATTATGCACACCTCACATATGCAGCGAAAATTATCCTCCCTCAGTACAGCTCCCCGTGCTGACAAATGAATTTGTTAGGAGGAAAACAATATATATTGATAATTCCCTGGCCTGCCATAGAACTTCATGTTGGTCACCTCTGCTCTCATTTGGCCTCTTTGCTCCACTTTTTAATCCCAGAAATCATGACTACCCATTAACTTGGTGAAGTGAAAGTCAGTTTACGTCTGAAATCTTAAGTGCGTATACAAATAGGGCAGATAAAATAAAAGATAAACATAGCCTTTATGTTCTCTGCTTCCCTTTAAATACACATATCACTGATGACGAAGTAAGGGCTAAATTGAGGGACAGGAAATGGGGTAAATTGTTGCAATCATCAAGCTCCTGTTGAGCCGCCCGTAGCGCAGGGCCCAATTAAGCAAACTTCACTCCGGCCGGCTTTTTTCCCCTTTCACAACAGGCCAATGATTACTCTGAGATGTTTTGAAGCCTTAGCGAAAGAGTGTTTGGTGTTTATAATCTAGTAGACTGAGTTTCTGATACACTTTCAAGTCTTCCATTTTAAACTTCATTGAATTACTGATGAAAAAGAATTAGAAAGTAGAGTTTTTGGAAACAGAAATCTTTTGTATTTTTTTACTCTATATTCGCAGTGCACAGTTACATTCTTCACAGGGGGTTGTCACATGCGTTTAATGTTCTAATTCTTTTTTATTCCTTTTCTCTTATCTTTTCTCCATTCTGTCTCTAGGTTCTTCCTCCACT
This sequence comes from Myocastor coypus, assembly GCA_004027025.1. NCBI lineage: Eukaryota > Metazoa > Chordata > Mammalia > Rodentia > Myocastoridae > Myocastor > Myocastor coypus. The sequence goes on from PVJA010005880.1 coordinate 53,445, forward strand.
TGCAAAAGTTACATTTCCCACATTCTTATTGTCTGTCTTTTATTTTGCTTTTAAAATTTCATATATATTTTAGTTTCTTATGTAGAAGAAGCCATGTAGTAGTTAACTTTGTGAGTGCCTTTTTCCTTGATATTGTGGTATCAATGCCCACTTGTTTTTCTGGACATGATTCAAATCACTTCCTATGCAGAATGGTATTCCATTGTCTATACATACCACACCTTCTTCATCCAGTCATCTGTTTTTGAATATAGTGGGCTTTCTGAAGATGTATTTATGTATTTATTACCAGTAACCATTGTTCAAAGTTTATTTGGCATTGTAGGTGGTGTGACACTGGTTTGCGCTGTTCACAAGTAAGTCTTTTCTTTTTGCAATGTACACTACTAATATATATATATATATATATATATATATATATATATATATTACATAAAATAAAATTCTTTAAAGCAGTTATGCACAAGATATGCAATGTTGGACTGGTACACTGGATCCCAGGCTGTGACCAACTGAGGAAATGTCAGACAAAGCTGGTGGTGACGCTGTGTAACAGAATAACACACATCTCTTTGAAGAGTAACTGGAGCCTGCCCAGCAAGGTGTCTCAGGGATGCCAGGCTGCTTTGTACGAAGCAGGACTACAAGAGCAGCACCATCTGGCATCAGGATAGCACTGTGCAGTTTTGGGAACCGTTTCTCCTTCTAACTTTTAGAAACTGATGTTTTCCCGAGACCATCTTAATAGTACATGTCTGATACAGGGATAACTGAAACAACTGCGGCCAAACCCTCCTGTAGCCTAGAGAGTGATGCGGTGGCACTGGAAGACTTTAAATATAACTCCTTCTGGATCAACCCTGGGTATCCGTGCTCTTCTTCAAATGTGCCTCTTCCCCGGGAGTCAGAGTCGCCTTCACGACATCAGAGATCCCATCCTGTCCCAGGATACAAGGGACACTTAAGGAAGACGTCATCCTTGATACCACAGAGCCCCTTAATCATGGTGGAAATTGGATGCACCCTGCTAAGATTCCCCATTATGCTTTCCCCTAAATCTGCCACAACAGTCCAGTGGCCCAGGACGCGCAGCCTTTTAATTTGATCGCTTCCTAAGCCCTGTCCACCACCTGTCTGTGAGCCTCTTTCCCATGCTCCTTGTCCCCTCAGTTCCTAACTCAGGGTGCAGATACTTCATGGTGACATTCGCGCCACTCCACACAGGGACATTGGAATCTCCATGCTCCCCAAGGATCCAGCTGTGCCAGCTCAGTGGGTGCACGCCCGGCCATTCTCCCATCAGGTAGGGGAACCAGGCTGCATCCAGGTTGCAACCACTACCAATAACACGGTTCTTGGGAAAGCTCCTTATCTTCCAAGACACACAGGCCAAGATATCCACTGGGTTGGACACGACAAGCAACTTGCAGCTGGGACTGCACTTTACAACCTTAGGAATCATGAACTTGAAGATGTTCACATTGCATGGCACCAAATTCAGATGGCTTTCTCCCTCTTGCTGACGTGCTACAGAGGTGATAATAACCAGCTTGGAGTTTGCCAGAGACCACTTTTGGTGTCCTAAAGAAAAGGCTGCTCTGTTGGAGATCCAATATCTCTCCCTGCAGTTTGTCCCCAGGGCATGCTGAAACAGCAATGGAGACTGGGCGTGGGGGGTGCACCTGTAGTCTTACATCTTGGGAGGCGGTAAACAGCCAGATCATTTCCAGTCCCATCTAGGAGAGAGGCCCTGAACACCCTGTATATCCTTCCCCAAAATATAAAAACAAACAAAAAACATTTTCTATTATGTAACTCATTGATAACAGCCATTTTTCCAGAGTAAAGTGCAATCTTATTGTTGTTTGAGTTTTCATTTCTCTAATGACCATTGATGTTAATCATTTTTCATGTATTCATGGGCAAATTGTATTTCTTTCTAGAAGCATCTGTTGATTTCAATGGCCCATTGATTGGACTCCTTACATAGAAGGTCAAATATTCTTGAGGTTTTCATATGTTTTAGATATTAGTCTTCTCTCCAAGAAATAGCAAAATACACCTTCTTTTCCTTGGGCTGTCTCTTTACTCTCTTCAACATTTCCTTGGTTGGGAAGAAACTTTGGAATTTAATGTAGTCCCATTTGTTGATTTTTTATGTCATTTTTGTGTATTTGGTGTGCTATTCAAAAAGTCTTTATGCCTATGTCTTCAAGAGAAGATACCTACTTTTATTTTAAACAAATTGAGTGTTTTTATATTAAATTCCAGTCCACTGGTCCACTTTGACTTTATTTCTCTGCAGAGTGATGAACATGTACCTACATTTAACCTTTACCACGTGTGTAACCACTTTTCCCTGAACCATTCCTTGAAGAAGCTGTATTTTCACCAGTGTACGTTTTGGTGCCTTTATCAAAGATTAGCTAAGCAAACACACCTGTGTTTTTGCTGCATCTTCTATTCTGCTCAACAGATTCTCAGGTCGATTTTCATGCCTGTTGATTATTCTGTTTTTATCAACGTAGCTTTGTAATATAACTTGAAGTCTGGGATCATGATATGTCCTGCTTTTCTCTTACTGTGCAGGATTGCTTTCGTTTTCCTGGGTCATAAATTTGTGGAATTTTTTCTACTAATAGGAGGTATTCTGAGGGCCTCTTGATTAGGCTTGCTTTCCCATTTTCATGATTACTACTTACAGATGATCATTTTGATGATTTTCTATTTCGTAGTTCATATATGAGTTTTTGGAGAGTAATTTTGACACTATTGGTTCTGCCTGTCCAATTACAGGAGATATTTATCCTTCCAAAGTCCTCTTTGAACTTTTTTAAACTAATATAATTTTCATCATAAAAAGTTTTCACTATTTTGCTTAGGTTCTTTCCTAAGTTTGTAATTTTTCTTGAGATGACTGTGGATGAAATGTTTTCCTTGGCATATTCATTACTATTGTTCAGGAACATTATTGAGTTTTGTGAGTTGATTTTGCATCCGGCTACATTGTTGAATGTGTTTATTATTTTTAACGGTCTTTGGTGGAGTTTTGCGAGTCTTCTATGAAAAGATCATATCTTCTGTAAATAATTATAATTCGAGTCTTCCTTTCCTGTATGTGTTCCTTTTCTTTCTCTTTCTTGCCTCATTGCTCTAGTATTTAGAAAAATATATATAAGATCCTTCTATATCTATTTTCTTCAGTGTTTTCATCATGGATGGGTGTTGCATTTTGTCTAAGGCTTTTTCTAAATTTATTTGGATGACCACATGATTTTTGTTCCACTTCTGCTTATATACTATATTACATATTACATATATTGATTTATGTATTTTCCACCACCTTTGCATCCATGGGATAAAACCTACGCCATTGTGATATATGATCTTTTCAAGGATTTGTTGCATTCTGTTTACTGGTATCTTTTTAAGGATTTTCTACCTATGTTTATTAAGGAGATAGGACTAAGCTTTTCATTTAGTTGAGTGCTTATTTCATTTTAGAATCTGAAATCTTGAATAAAAACATAACTAAATATAAAAGACTAACGTCAGTAAGGGACGACAGATTAAGAAGACAACACACTGCTTGAGAAATCCTGCTATGATTTTTCATATTGTTGTTGCCTTTGTTTTAGTAAAACACAAATCCTTAAGATCAATAAGATAAGGTGAATTTAAGGAATTTATACAGTGGTCAATATTAATATATATTCAAATCGGGGTGTTGGAAAATTCAAAATAAAAATCACTTTGTAAACTTTATTGTTGGGTACTATTTAAGGCAGGCTCAAAGTGCTGCTTGGTGATCTGAGTTCAAATGGCAAACAATCATATTTAAAAATTGCCCAACAAGAGGTGTAAGTGGAGAGAAGTTAGTTCAGGCGTTTTGAGAAGGCAAGCTAAGTGAAATAGTTTACACATACTATCATAAAGATCACATGGTTCTTCTTATATGAAAAATCTAAAGCATAAATATTAAAAACCAAAGTGAAAGATAATAGAGAACAAAAATCTAAATCACTTGCAAATGTGTAGGACACCAAGAGAGGTCAGGAGGGGAAAAGGACGAAGAGCAAAGGAGAATTAATAATAGCTGATATGTATTATATATAGGTATCATCTCCCCATGATATAATGATTATATACTGAAAAATGTACTAGTAAAAATTTAAAAGTTAAACTTAAAAGTTTGGTATACATAAAAATATTAAGGAATTATCCACAGAATAGAGAGTGGAATGGTTATTCCGTAGGCAATATACCTATTCTTTATATTGGAAAAAAATACTGATAGAAATAGCATATAATTTTAAAATAGCTGAGCTATTTTAGCAGGGTTACAGAAGTTTTATGTGATGTGATTTTTCAAAACATTTATTTAATGAAAATTAACATAAACATGTTTTGAGTTACTTGGCTACCATAAAATGTAGCACAGTGAAGTACTTCAAAGGTGGTATTTTTGGAAGGGGAAGAGTTTTATTTAGCTCATAATTTTTAGAGGCTTCAGTCTGTAACCACCTGGTTTCAATGCAGGGTAGAACATGGCAGAAGGGCAATTTTTTATGGCAGCAGAAAACAGCAAAGGCAGTGAGGGAGAGGAATAAAGGTAGTATTTGGATGTCATTTGCTGTCACCAAACGCAATTATCTACTCATTCATTCAATCAGGTATGTAGATGGAGATGCAGATCCATGTGAATTGCCGTATACAAGGATATGTGTGTAGTTTACACATATAGAGTTAATTAAGAAGCAGGAACCAATCAAAACCTGAGAAAGCAGTTGCAATACAACAAATCGAGCACATTTTCCCTTAACCCTCATTTATCCCGTAAGAATTTATGGGACAGTGGCCTGTACTATCTAGAAATGATGAGACAGCCTGCCTAGATTGTCACAACACATACTGAGTAGCGCATAACGCTAGCAATAACGAGCCCTTTAAGAAACAGCATTTAAGCTAATACATATATGATAAGAAAAACAGCAGAAAGAAAAATCTACTGAAGAGAAATGTAGTTAGTCACTAGCTTATGTAAAAACCCTCAGCAGGGAATATGCCTTTTGCGTTAGAAGATAGAGAACATTGTGGATGCGACTTGGTGACAGGGACTGCGCTAAAGGCGCAGGCAATTAGGGTCAAGACGAAGAATTACGTGGTTATTACAACTAACATAAAAAGCCACCCATGATTTAACTTGCAGCATTTCTATGAAAAAGATTATTTTGATGCCTAAGGGAATAAGAAGCTTAAAAAAAAAAAGGACAATTTTTATAATAGTATTGTTAAAGTTTGTTCAAGAAATGAGAATAGCCTATGCTCCAGTTGTAATGGTGGATATAAAATGTGGGCAGATGGACCTATTGAAGAGGGAAGAAGAGAAGGAAAGAGGAGGAGGAAGGTGGGGGCCCTGGGCGCTGTGATGAAGGGGCGGGGCTCTGGCTTCCTTCCTCAGCCTGGTGGCGCAGGGGAGCGGGGAATGTTGAGCCATTGTTTAGCTGTTGAAGACGTTTGGTTCTGAGCATATGTATATGGGCCATCCAGAAAAATTTACCTAAATATTCAGGGACTTGCAGCGAAGCCAGTAACAGAACAACTAATTACGTGGATGTTTAAACAGGTAGGAGGTATTCTTAGAAAAGTAAAATTTTTATATTTATAATCAATGATAAATTTATTGTAAAGACAACAATATAGCTTATAAATTGCTTGCTTAGAATTTTTAAAAAGTCTGAACCCCCAAATCCATGTGTTTTTATTTAATAATTTATACGAATTTGAATTTATAATCAAAATATTATAAATATAACACAATTTAAGTACTTGCAGACATCCACCATAATTCCCATCAATGTTTTAAAATGACTTGTGACATGTCTATGATTCTTTGATTGCTTTTCATCAAAACATTATTCTTTTTCCTTTCTGCTTTCTACAGAAACTGTTGGAGACTCTTACCAGCAATTTTGTGGTTAAACACTTTCCTACAACTTGTGAGTTGGGTTTAGAGTGCTCATCTTATTTAAGAAAATTTCTTAGTCTTTCCTTTTTTAACTGTAGAATATGGTTCTATTTAGTTTTTTAGACCTAAAATAAAAATGTTTAAATGTAATTTACTTTAAGAGTTGAGTTCTTTGAGCAAGTTACCATGCATTATATGTTATACATAAATACTCGGGAATATAGAAAATGGGCTTTTTGTCACTATTTCTAAAGTAAGACTTTAAAAAAATCAAATGTATAGTTGAATCTTCGTAAATAATACTTTAAGATGAAAAGATGGAATTCTTTATGGATTTTTTCTGATGCTAGCAGATGGTTTAATGATAGTTTCTAGCAGGAAAGAATTCTTCTTATTAAATTGCAAGTTTCTCTGATTAATACTTAGGCGCCCTATTCTAACCAGCTCTCACTGGTGGCCTGCCAGCTCAGCAGGAGGCCTTCTTGACAGGAGGCTATCTTCATAAATAAGTGCATGGTGTCACCTCAGCCTTACCCTGTCTCTCCTGATCTCCCTAAAGACTCCAAAACCCTTCTTCAGATCCACATTATGTCATCATCCTTTTTCCTTTACTTCAGGAATTTTAAGGATTTGTTTCAGCTAGCATAAAATCAAACCATTTCTAATGTTTTTCACATTCTAGAATTGCTTCGGTTTGCAGTTTTCACACGCTTACACATATTATTTAAACTCTGGCTACACTAACCTTCTTTCTGCTCTTTGAAAACAGATAGATGACCTCCTGCTTTGGGCTTTTTTTTTTTTTCCCTCCTTAGAATCTTGGATCCCTGGTTCTCTGTATTGTAAGTCTCCATTTACCTGGCATCTCCTCATGGACACATTCACTGACCAATTAACTCAAGCAGACTCACTAACCTCCAGTTTACAGATGTGTGTCCTTTCTCTAGGTTTATGCGTTTAATGCTTGCCAGGATCCAAAATTATTTTGTTGCAAACTTTGTATGTATTTCTATTCAATACTATCACTTACTTTTGCAATAGCAAACACACTTACTTTTATGTAGCTTTTTTTTTTTTTTTTTTTTTTTTTTTTTTTTTTTTTTTTTTTTTTTTTTTTTTTTTTTTCACCAGTTGTCTCTTTATTCTTGGAATGGGTATGTGAGTTACAAAGTCATGTCAACTGGTGTGGGCCAATTCCACTGGCCACTGTGTCTGGGCCCTGAGGGAAGATTTGAGTGGCCACCCTGACCTTGCTGGCTGGCCAGCAGCAGATGGGTGGGTAAGAGTTAGCCACCCAACTTGGGCCAAAGGAGAGTAGAAAACAGAATAAAACTGAATTCATGGCTTTCTCTCCCAAGCTTTAAGAGGTAGCAGTATGGGCTATAAGAGTCTAAAATCACTGTGTAAAATGTGTTAAGTCTACAGCAAATACATCTTGTAAACCTCAGTAGATAGATAGACAGATAGATAGATAGATAGATAGACAGACAGACAGATAGATAGATAGATGATAAATAGATAATGATAGATGATAGATGACTGATAGATGATAGATAGATTATAGATAGATAGATAGACAGACAGATAGATAGATAGATGATAAATAGATAATGATGGATGATAGATGACTGATAGATGATAGATAGATTATAGATAGATAGATAGATAGATAGATAGGCCAGAGCAGCAGGTTATCTCTCCTCAGTCATGCTCTCTGCTCTGCACGATACCCTGCAGCCTCATGGACTGCTTCTTCTCTGCGCTATTCCATAGACATATCAGAACCAACGCAACAAAATCGAACTTTTCATTGTGTTTCTTTTCAGAAATTGTCCACATTAGAAAGTAAAACTGCATCTTACTTGGTGATTATTCCTCATCTACATATCTAGGAATTTACTCATTAATATTAATAAAAATAAAAAATAAATTAAGAAATACAGATCTAGCAACTTATCAGAGCTTACACGTTTCGCTCCTGTACCTTCCTTGCTAAGGTCATAGTTTACAGGGGGTCGGGGTTCCCTTCCTTCGTTATGTTTAGTCTTTCCTCAGTGCCTTGCAGATGCCACCATCCGAGTAGAACTGCTGATTACCACTCTCCATTGCAGTGTCATGGCGGTAAGTTTCTTGTGGGAAGATATTAGCATTCATTTAAGCTATTACTTCCAGTTAATCTCCAGGTTAAAGTCAAACGCCTTATTCCTTTTGACAATTCATTTTATTTTTCTTAGGTAAAAACCCTTCTGTGTTGCATTTTGAAGGTTCTTCCTGTTTAAGCCATTAGCTTCTCTCTAGAAGTCTTCAGGGCACGGATTTCGTAGCTTCTCCATAGCCATGTTTTCATGCTCAGTGACCCTCAGTTGTCAGGGTTCTCTTCCGAGTGCATTTTCGTTGTCCAGTTTCAACCCAAACGCCCCATCTCTGGAGACTTTCCTGCAGATCTCTACATTTCATCTACACTCACCCTTCCCCTCCCCTCCTTTAAATACCAATTCAACCGCATATATTTACCAAAGTGAAAGAAAACATTTGGTTATGCATCCTTGAGAACAGAAAATGACCCTTTTGTGACCAGTTGCAGCAAGATTCCATTAGAAAAGCAAGAGGGAGCTGAAATGTTTTGTTCCATATTTTGTGCCCTTTTATTGGCTTCATTAAGCATTCAGAAGAGGATAACCTTTTGACCGAAACAAACTACATTTCCACTAAGCCCATTTACCTCTGGAGTACCTTCAAGTTTACAGTCAGCTAAAATTTAATAATCTCCCTGTCATCTCCTGGCTTCTTTTTCTTCCCCAAGAAGTGGAACCCTTCAGGGTTCCTATCATAATCACCAGAGAATCTATCTCAGGAAAGCTGAGACTGAAGGCATAATGAGGTTTCCTAGTCCAAGCTTCAAAAGAGCCTAAATCATCTCTTTTGACACATGTAGTAGTCTGTGATAATTCATACCTAGCTAGGAATGTGCTGGGACAAATATTAGGAAAATAATGAAATTTCGTAATCCCTACAGTTCCCTGTGATCTCTGTTACCGAATATGTTTTCTTCATGATAAGGAACCTAGGGAGAAGAGGTTAAGTCTGCTCTTTTAATGAGACTGAGGTTGGTTGGGACTTACAATACGATAGTAAATTGGTTGAGCATGAGGAAAGGCTTCTGAAATTGGTTGTTACGAAGCTTAACCGTAATGGAAGACTTACTAATGATTTTATGACTGAGGTTCTCTGGTAAAGCCTTTCTTTTCATTTAGAGTCTCACTATAATTCAAAATTAAAACTTTGATTCTGCAAATAAAAGGAGAAAGAAAAAGTAAATAATACTTAAAATAATTGAAAGTTCTTAGGAAATGTTAAAGAGAAGATGGTTTGTAATCTGGTATTTTAAAAATTCATTTTAATGAGAAAAAAGATAAAACAGGTGTGAAGCAGTTTCAAAACAAGTTAGTAGGATGGTTACAATAATTAATACCATGCATATTGTTGGCTTTATAGTACTTACTCAGAGGACAAGAAGCAGACCTGATAACCAGTCTAAGAAATACTAGTACAAACACTTATTCTCAATGAACTACGACAAAATAGCTGTATAATGCTAGGAGAAAATACCATGTAACAATAGATATAACAATCTATCATAATACATTGTTAGTCAAAGATACATTATGAACCACAAAACAAAAAGTATAATTAAATAATACTCAGAAAATTAATTAAATATTAATCAATAAAAGCTAAATATTTTAAAACAATATTACAAAATTCAAATCAAATTGTGAGCCCAACTTAGAGGCCAGAATGTTGTGTATTATATGTATGAATCTGTAATCAATTCAGAGTATTTGCATAGTATTTAAATAGGTGAATATATACAAGGTATCAATTAAGGAAAAGTCTCCATGGTAGTAAAGAATTACTAAGAAAGAAAATAACATAAATAGTGGAATGGCAACTATTTGACCGGAACTTCTAACAGTTTGGGGATATCGCACAAACTTCTAGTATGTCATGCTGTGGACAGTGTCCATGATGCTTACTGGTGGCCAGGTGTCACTTGTGGGACTGAGCTACTGCTATTTCCTTGATAACTGCCCTGTAGACCCAGACAGAATCATGACCCATCAGGTGCAGGAGAAGTCTGTTTGTAGAATATGTTAGCGGAAATATTCTGCTGTTGTTGTATATAAAAGAATAACTGAAAGAGTGCTTCTATATAACTCTCTTCCTCCTGTGTCTGCCCTATTTGGTGGGCTCTTTCCATTCCCTTCATGGAGTTGTGGCCATTTTGATCCCTCTCCAGAATATGTTTTAGTAAACTGTGCAGGGTTGGCTTTGTCATCATGAATTTTTTTAGTTGTTCTTTGTCACGGAAGTATTTCACTTCTCCATTGAACTTGAAAGAGAGTTTTGCAGGGTTTAGCAGTCTGGGCTGGAATTTGTTTTCTTGCAAGACATGAAGTACTTTGCTCCATGCTCTTCTTGACTTGATGGCTTCTAAAGAGAAACCTGTTGTTATTCTAATGAGTTTTCCTTTAAATGAGATCTATTTCTTTTCTCTAGTGGTTTTTAGCATATTGTTCCTGTGCTGAATTTCTGGGATCTTGATTATTATATGTCTGGGTGTGGTTTTAATTGGGTTGGAGTTATTTGGAGTACTATATGCGTCAGTTTCCAGACTGTCAGACTGTCCCCATATTTGTCTGCATAATCTGCTATTAATGACATCTTTTCTTTGGGTCAAGACCCATAGAGATACCTGTGATCACTCAAACCAACTATATTCTGAACTTCCCATGTCTTTACCATTCTTCACCTCTGCTGTCACCTCATGAAGTGTTCCTTCTTTCTAAATCTCCCTTGAAAACCAGCAGTGGGGCTTGTTAATATGGCTTTCCAATTTCTCTTGATTGAATCAACTGTATAAGAAACAAAAATTATGCCTGATATATTAGAAATGACTCAGTCTGACTGGAAAACATAACTCCATGCCCTTATAACTGGGATCTTGCACTAACTATTGGGCAGCCACAGTAAAATTTGAAAGTCAACATGAAGAATTCTAATTACCTACTGTAATCTTCCTATTTTGCTGTTGATAAAGTTCAGACTCTCATCATCTCAGAATTTTACAGTACAATGCAATGTAATATTTCACATATGTATGAAGATATGTGTTGTACACAAAAACCTTTGTTATAGCAATATTTTTCCTCTCATTGCCTTATTAACAAGATAATTTATATTGAATGATAACTAGGCATTGTTTTTCTCCAGAAAGAAGCAGAAGTTCAACCTCATAAATGTATATAGCCCTGATTTCAGAACTGTTTCTTTCTGTGAATATTATCTGCTCATCTAAAGCTACTGTAGACTTCATATATATATATATATATATATATATATATATATATATATATATATATCTTCAATGAATTTAGTGTTTTCAGTATTTTAAAAATAAGGATATTGTTTTACTTCATGCCTTTGCTTTACAAAGTCCATCAATAATACATAATTTTGGTATCAAAATTATACAAATCTACCGTGTAAAACAGGAAAAGAGGATATGAAGTATTTCTATGAGTAAAGAGGAAAGAAAGTATCACTGGTTGCTATTGTATTATCATAACTAAATAAAATGGTACATAGTTGTAGATAGAGAAGAGGTCTAACCCAGGATGGGTTTTGTTTAGGAACCCTGTAATATTATACTGGGTAAACAGTTTCCCTTACCATGCTTCTAAGTGTCTAGTTTCAACCTTCTCAATGATAAAACTTGTTTTATTCTTTTCAAAGTGAATACAAAGAATAGTAAATCTCTCAATCTCTCTCTATTACACACACACACACACACACACACACACACACACACATACATTAGAAATGATACAGAATTTCACTGAACAAAATAACAGAAATTCAACAATGGTGATATATATATATATATATATATATATATATATATATATATATATATATATCTGGCTTTTATCAGAAAATAAATTTTCTTTACTTTCCCTACTGAGTCATTGTACTAAAGGAGAAATAAGAGCTGATTATAAAATACTATCAAAAAACATCAAGTTATTTGTTCCTTATTTTTTCAGTTAAATGAAAGTAGGAATGCCTCAGGAGTGTCTGTGGCAATGTAAATTTAAGAGCAAAAGACCTAAGCTCATCTCCATAGCTGGAAAAGAAAATTCTGGAAATGCCTGGAAACTCCAAGAGGCTGTTCAGTTGCTCTTGCTTTTCCCATTAAAACTTTCAAGGTGACTTGAGCATGCGCTCCTAAAATGTCACCATTTTAAGTCCAGCTGGCTTGAAACCTTGCATAGTCAGCCCATTGATACCGTCTTTGGGGACACACAGCTGGAACTTCTCTCATAAGAGCCTAATGACTTTTGCCTTTAATACCCTCCCTCCTTCAGTTCCGCCTTTCTGGACAGCACAGCGCACCAAGTGTTGATTTATACCAGGACACAGGCTGTTTTTGCCTTTTCTTTGTCCAGATTGCATGAAGGTCATGGTGAACAACAACATTTCTCTTATACTTATGCACTGTTAAAGAAGCCAGGAATTCTCTCAGCTTGAGCTTGCTATTTAGAAGTTTGAGTCCTGCTTTCTCTTCTCTGCTTGATTTATTTTTTCTTTCCCTTACGTGAAAAATAAAAACTCCCTGTGTCTATATATTTCATTATATGCTTTCATCAAATTTTGAAGTTTTATTTGCTTTTTAACTTTACTTCACCTCTGACATTAATGGGAATGTAATTTGCGTTAAGGGGAATTTTTAAAATCATATTAAATAAATAGCATCTCTAAAATATAACTGTACTTCTTCATCTAGTGATTTCTCCAGTCCTTTTTTGTTTAAAAAAAAAAAAGTGGAAATGTAGGAATGGAGAGAAACTAAATATCGTCAAGCTCAGCCCTCATTTAATGTTCAAGCATCTGGAGATCTGCTCTAACATGTCTTGCAATGTGGAGTTCATTTCCTTGTGAGGCAACTTGTCCTGCTTTCCAGTGGCTTATATTGTTAAAATGTCTAAGTTTTTATCAAGCTAGAACTGCTTTTACATTTCACTTATGTTTACTCTTCAGGCAATATTAAACTTTTAAATCCTCTTTTTCCAGACACCTGTTTTAGATTATACGTTTATTCCTCGGTCTCTTCCTCCAACACTTCCGCACTGCTGCCACGAGGTTATGGAACCACCTTTCTGCACTGAAACCTTCACTGAACAGTTCACGTGAGATTTTCAACTTTCCTAACATGCAAATATAGCTGTCTTCTAATTTATTGTAAGTAATTTAGTAAGCTACAGATAGTAAAATCTAAGCTTAGAAAAATGATTTGTAGGTGATCCATTGTGTTGTAATTTCTTACTAGTTTAAGATCACTAAAGTAACTTGCATAACTTCTACTACACAGAGACTAAGTAGGTTTCTGTATGGAAATTATAGCAACTGGTTACATTTATGTTTATTGCATTTTGCCTGGACAGGTTTTACCCAATCATTCTTCAAGATGTCTATCAAAGTGCGAGTTGAAGACAAGTGGGAACTTGGGTCAAATGCATGAGCAAGCCCTGATGCAGCATACAAGACTGTAAAGCTCAGCAGTATGTTAAAACCCTACCTTCTCCTTCTTGAAAGAAAATCTAATACAGGAATGAAGAGAAAAGAAAAGAGGAAAAAAAATTTTGCCAGCCTCTGGGCTGGCAAAATGTACGTACTTTCCTAGTAGCCTAATATATGGGAGCATAATGTGAGACACTATAATTAAAGTAACTATATGTTAATTCTTGTAGAAACCTAATAAAAAATAAGTTACCCTTATAATAAACAGAACAATGGTTTTTTCAGCAGAAAATGAAAATACTGAGTATGATTTCATTATTGCTGTGTGTGAAGCGTAGACTATCCCGGAAAGACAGCTCAGGTAATTCTTGGACCTTGTAGGTTCGGGAGTCCATATGCAAATTACTTATTTTGTACTCTCACTCAAAAACAAGAAAATAGATCAAGCATGACTGTGTTGTAAATAAGTAAAGTAATTTCTATTTCTTATTTGTGCTAAAGGTAAGATATGGTGAACATGGTTTAATTAATTTTCTAAGAGAAAAAAAGATATGGGACTTTTTTTCAAAAACAAATTGTTGATCACATGCCAGGCATTGTTCTGGACTGAAGACTAACTAAATTAATCACCTAGGGGATGAGGGTTCTTAGCAGAAGGAACAATTAGTAGAACATCTGGAACATTCTTGAGGTACTCAGGGGCCTATAAGCATGCAATTATGCATCTAATATAGTAATCAAGAACTAAAAATGGTGAGCCAGCCAGATAGCTCAGTGGACTAAAGTGCCTGGTTAGGCAGAGCACAGTGGCCAAGGTTCCATCCCCGGGGTGCCAATATGGCCCTTCCCAGGGTGTGCTGAGACTGTGAGGACGACGTGGTGGTGCGCGTGCCTATAACTCCAGCACTTGGGGGGCTGAAGTCAGGAGACTCACTACGGATCCCATCGGCGCAGTGGGACCCTGTAGGCCCAATACTAAACACACACACACACACACACACACACACACACACACACACACAGTAAAAATGAAAAGAAGAAGAGGTCACAGAAACAGTGACAACCCAAATTATACACCCTTGCAAGGTCTCTGACACGACCACAGCCTTCACTTTGGTGACATGATACACCAGAGGTGGGTTTTGGCAGAAAGTTTGCTCCAGGATGTATGGAAATTATCTTACATTTCAGGAGGATTCTTGTGGGTGCTGTGTTGAGCATAGTATGTAGGGGAAAAAAAAAAAAAACATACATGTAGAGTAAGGAAGACAAATTAGAATGTGATGTCTGCAGTCTCTGTGTGGGGCTGTAGCACCACGAAACAGTGTGACAGCGCCGGAAGTAGTGCTGAGGTGACGAATTCCTACAGCCAGCTGCTGAGAGGGCGCTGCGGCCTCAGTCCAAGAGCTCATAGCCAATGAATTTACAGGGTCTCACTACATATCAGACTCGCAGTGACTCTCCTGTGTTCAACCTCTCAAGAGCTGGGATCGCAGGTGTGTGCCACCACGCCCAGCCTTAAAAGAATCTTCAGCTGATTACAGTCTGCGGAGATGCCAGGACTAGGGGATGCAGGCAGCTTACACCTGGATTCCTGACCCACAGCAGCTGAAATCATCAATGTGTACTGTTTTTGTGTGTTTTGTTCTCCATGCAGTGTTAGGGATTGCATCCCAGGCTTATGAATGCGCATTGCTTTCAACAGCTAAATTTGGGAATAGAAAGCTGTGCAGCGATCGATCACCAATACCTGGCACACGTGTCCTTGGGTGGAAGTAAGAAAACTATTGAGATCACCTACGGCCACTTCTAAGGTCAGATCAGCCAGGAAGCTTGCAACAAAAGAACTGGCTTGTGAAGTCAATAAACCCAGGAACACTAATTTGAAATAATGATTCAAACAGTATAAAAATATATTCAGAAGTTAAAAGGTAAGCTACAGTCTCCAATTTTGTTCACACTTACACCTGTGCAATAAAATATGGGAGCCGGTTTGGATTCATTGATTACACAGTGAAGATGTTTTGTGATTTCAAGACTCATTATACTCAAAGAATGCTGTGTGCTTGCAATTGTCTACAAAATGGAGAGGAATTTTCTTGTTTTACTTTTTATTTAACCTGTTTTCTTCTTCCAATTACTAAAACTCAGCTACTCTCACACTCAACTTGTACTGAATAAGATTGATCCTAAGAGACCGTATCTTACTTATGGCAAGTAAATGTCCTTTTGTATATAGATGCCAAAGTTATTCACACGATATTTTATAAGGGAAGTTTACTGTGTAGGGCAAAAGATTAATGACCTCGGAGCCTGGTATCTCAAGGGTTCTACACAGTAGGACAACAATGGAGGTAGATTTCTTCTAAGAGTTTAGTTTCATGACACAAGGACAAATTCTTCTTTTCCATCAAATTCACCTGATCAATTCAGTTCTCATATAAGTTTAAATAAAATGGTGTTCTTAATGAAAGTAGCGGTCGCCTATTAACCGCAGAAAGGGAGACAACCGTTTACTGGTCTCCTTATTTTTGGAAGTCTTGAGAAGATATTTCCTCAGTGCAACTTCAGTCGTTTACATTAGCCATTTGGCTCTAATTTTAGACATTGAAACAATTTTCTGGTGCCTAAAGCAGATGTGTGTGTGTGTGTGTGTGTGTGTGTGTGTGTGTGTGTGTGTGTGTGTGTGTGCTCCTTTCTGGTGTTTTCTTAGTCGGTTTTGTTCTCCTCAGTGATGGGTACTTGGCTTCCTGGGTTTATCCTGGGCTGGGGCATTACCGTTGCATCCTGCCCAGGTGTGAGGGCCTCAGAGCTGGAGACAACATCAGTCTCAGATTGAGCACAGAAAGGCTCCTGGCTTGGGTCCTGCCTACGGCAGAAAGGCCCCACGAGGTGCTTTCTCTAGCTGCCCCTTTTCCCTAAGTGGAGGAGCGCCCTAAGCTGGGGACGGGCAATCCTGAAACGCGCGTATGCCCCTTCCCTCCTGGAACACATTTCAGGTGCACTGTAATTTGGAATGTCTTCCCCAGCTGGCTGTCTCCATTCCTAAGCTCCAAATCCATTTCCTACCTCACCCTTCCTGGTCCACAACATTGGGGCCCAAACCATAAGTGACTGTGAGGCCCTTGTCTCTCTTGTGTGCATCTTGGGTAGTCTCCAGTCCTCTCCTAGGTGTATAAGAAATTCATGATTGCTTCTAATTGGTAAGTTCTGGGAATGGTAACAAAATGTCACCCTGTGAAAGGAGCAAGGAGAGAACGCCCCCATCTTTTATGTGCTATTTGTACTATATCTATGAGCACCATAGCGATTGTTCAGGCAACAACGACCATATCATGGTAGTCTCACAAGATTATATTACCTAGCGTGGTTGTGGCTGTCTTAGTTCACGTAAATTCACGCTATGGTGTTCACACAGTGATACAATCACCTGAAGACTCATTTCTCAGAGTGTACCTCGTCATTAGGCACCATGCCCAGTGACTTACGATTTTGCCACATTAGGATGGAATTAGTGGAGTGATAAATCCAATTTTTATTGTTTTGTTTGTTTGTTTGTTTGTTTTGTCTTCTTGAGACAGGGTCTCGCTATGCAGTTGAGGCTGGCCTTAAGCTCACTTTTGTAGCCCAGACTGATCTCGAACTCACACCAATCCTCCTGCCTCAGCCTCCCGAGTGCTGGAATTACAGGCGTGAGCCACCACACCTGGCCCAATTTTTATTGTGATAGGCTTAGGAGACATAACTCCCTAATAAGTCACGCAGCACCTGCACTATATCAGATTCGATCTTGCCACCTGAAACGTGTCCTTTTAGCCTTCAAAGAGGGAAGCCTTGGAGGCTGTCCATCTGAGGAAGGGAAACCTTCTAACACCTTGTGGGAGCTTGGCCATGGATCCTTCTGCACTGAGGCTTCTGCTGCAGGCTGCAGGGCTGGATCCTGAGGACAGCCTCATGAGAGCTCTACTTAGAGGACACCCGAAACCAAGATTTGACTTCCTACCTAGAAAAGTCATATGATGATAAATGCAGATGCTGAAATCATTGAGGCTGTGGAACTTTTGTGTGCAGCATATAAAACTGATGTGCACCCTAGGCCCAAGGTGTGTCTGGGGAGAGGCTGGCAAGGGCTGCAGTGTTTCGGATGTGTTCTGCTACACTGTGCTTATGAACTACGGGAAGCTGGTGAGCTGTGGGGACAGTAAGGTGGGCACTGCTGGAAAGCGGAGTTGTGCCCACTACCTTAGTATGGTCTCATAGAGAACCCCAAGGAACACGACAGCCATCAGTATGATTGCAGCCCTCTTGCTGATGGTGCAGGCCGGAGACGGAAAGGGACTTCATGTGAAAAGCAGGACTTGCAGTCTCTATTGATGATAAGTATGGCGGGTGGGGCTCCGTCTGTGGGTGGGGCTTCTTCATTCTCCTAGGGGCATGCCTGTTGAGCAGCCCGGTGGTGGCAGGGGCAGGCTCAGCTTCTGAAGAGCTGTAGCTTCTCAGCACAGTACGCCCTCCTGCCCTTGGTCACTGGTTTTTCACAAGGCCCAGACACCAAGCTTCTGTTTCTGCTTCTATGCAGATAGTAACATACAAGGCCTCAGAACCTGTAGGAATATCTGAGAGCCCCGAAGATGTGGGAAGAAACTACAACCTAGGCCCAAGTCGTCTCTTCCTGTATTTATCAACAAAGAATTCACTTCCCAGGGTGATACCTTCCTTCCTAAGTCAGTGTGGAGGAGAGAAAGCTAGGCTTTCTATAGCCTAGTCTTTTCTAAGAATATTCAAAGAGGCGGGAAGCAGAAAGTTTTCCTTTGTGTTGACTTTTGCCATCTCCAAAGCTAACCTGGTTTTTCCCTCTCCTCTAGTAATCTGGAGGAGAGGAGTCGGGTCGGGACTGACCCGGGTTGGGAGTGGCCCTGGTTGGGAGTGACCTGCCTTTTCCATGGCCTTCCTCTCCATGCCTCTCCAGGCAGAAGGGCTGTTTCATGCCTTCTTGATGGCATTGTACTTTGGGTCTAGAGTCAAGATCCATGGCCTCGTCCGGGAGGACTGAATTTTGATACGCTACATAGGTTGTGGAGGTCATTGTTATTTTATGGCTCAAAAACGTCAGCCCTACAACAAACCTCCATAATGGCCTCTTTGTTCCAGACACACTCTCCATTCCTAGGACTATGAAACCCACAGCTACACTTTGGAAGGGGGAAGACTGAAAGAATCCATGTATGGGCAGGGAACATACTGATTTAATACCATTCCATTGAAAACCAATTTAACCTAATCTCTGCTAGTATAAATATTTTCCTGTTATGTTAAAATATAAGTCTAAAGGCTAAATACATTTTTGTTAAAAGCAATTACCATAGCATACAATCTCAGATATTGTTGCAGAAAAATGATATGATTTTGAAAGTGGTGCATAATAAATAACTTTAGAAAATGCCAGGTTAGACTGCCATAGAAACAAAAACATCCTGAGGCTGTATATAAGAAAATCTCATTAAAATATGTCTAGCTACTGAAGGAAGAACTGCAAAGGTCTATCAAGTCATCGTCTAAGTATGGGCAGAAGCACACATCTAGCAGGCAGGAGACCTCACGGAAGACAGGAAGTGAAGGCAGGCAGCCAAAGCTGCTGTGCTTTGTTCTCTTCTGGGTCCGTTGTTACCTTTGGTATCCGGTCAGGAAACAGTGAAAATAAAGAGGCTGAGACGCAGCTTAGAGAGAGAAGCTGGTTTAATAAGTAGTTGGGAAGTTCAGTTGTGAGAATAAACTAGGGTCTATCTCAAGAGCCAGAGAGGCATAGACATAACCAAGAGTCTGTTAAGGTGAAGCCACAAGGAGGTAGCTTGTAGGAGTGTCCCCATGTCCTCTGGAGCAGCACCAGAAAGACAAATAAACACGCAGGTGAGGCCTCACCCCGATCCCGAGGCTTGGGATACGTAGGACTATACTAGAATGTCTATTTAAAAATGAGTCCCCACGTGCTGCTGCCAAGGGGCTGACTAAATCGGAAGAAATGCCCAGGGGCTGGAAAGAGACCCTGTGAGAAACTCAAGCAGCGTGGGCATCTTCCCACCCAGGTGATGCACTTGAGACACTCCAGCAGAGCTTCCAACACTACGTCCAGAGGCAAGCAAGGTCCTCGTCAGAGAGGCAGAGTGCAGCAGTGCCGTGGCGTGACTAGTGAACCGCAGGCAGAAGGTCTTCATGGAACAGTGCACACTGGCGAGGCAAGCCAAGAGCCCTAGATGGGGTACACAGGCAAGACGTCACCTATGATCTATGAAACTGCTGTGTCTTCTGTCCAGTTGTGCCGCAAACAACGCACGCAGTCATGGAGTAGGGAGTGCTGGAGTTGGAATCTAGCTCGTGATCCAAAGGGATTATGTATTTTAGTACTGCTCAGATCACGGATCTTCCTACTGCCGGGGTTATGGGTGTGTGTACCTTGCCCAACCTGGGGGATAGCTGGAGGCATTATAAGAGAGACAGAGAAGCGGACTCTCTCTGTTGCTCTCTGCTCCCCTGGTTGGCCAGTTGCCTCTGTCGCCATTTGTTGCTGTCCCGTCACCATGAACTGGATGCGCTCTGCCCTTTCCATTCTGCCTCGGGCCAGCCGAAAATGGACTGAAACCTCCAGGACCTGCGAGCTGAATAAGCCTTTCCTTCCCTTACTTTGGGCGCTGGGTATTTGTCCCAGCAAGAACAGAAGGATAACTGAGACAGAATTAAAATGAATAGGCAGAGACCTGAACGGGGACGAAAGACACAAAAACTAGATGGAGAGAAAGGCTTCTCTAGGTGAGGGGTGGGCATACTGCGTCCTTGCCGATGCCCCCAGGATTAGCGTGGGCTGGCAGCCAGCACTGGAGAGCCCGGTGCAAGTCAGATTCAAACTGTGACCTAGAAATAAGAAGGGACTGCTTTAAAATCTAACAACTTTTCCGCTCATTACGACTTCCTTCAAAGTGTAAGCCCATACATCGCTAGACTCCAGCAGCTGACAACATCGATCATTCTTTAGGAGGGATGAGAATCGTTGGAAAAGGAAGGAGTTTGGAAGAGCAAGTCATTGCTAACGTTTTTTATTTAGGTATGACCCTTGCACCACTTACCATGAGCACATTTCCGATTCATAAAGCCCCCCTAAAATAAGAGCAGAACAAAAGAAGCCCTTGTGTTCCACAAAACCTTTTTCCAGAAAACGATTATACATGTCATATAATAGAGACAGCAGACAGTTCTTGTTCATTTTAATAGTAGTGAAAATGAGATTACGTGGCGGAACTTAACTGGCTTCCAAGTACAGAGGGGTCGGAGAGGTGGCCAAAGGCTTCCAAGGCAGCCCCCACTTCTCCCATCGGCCCGCTCACATCGCTATAAAAGGAATGACTGGACTTCGCGCTGGCAGTGGGTGGCCCCATCTTGCATTCCCCGACCTGCAGCGAAACTCAGGGCGACAGTGCTCAGCTGTAGTTGTCCCCATGGTTTCCTTGCCATTTTTCTTAGGTTTCTAGCTTTACGCTTACGCCGCTATTTTGCAGATTATTTTTTAATATTAACTTAAATATGCTCTGCTGATAGCTTGAAGCTCAGTGACCCAAATCCAATAAAATAATGGGCACAGCAATCAATTTCAAGACAGTATTTTCAGAAACCTAAGTAAAATTATATGTATTAAATTTTTCTGGGACTATCTAGCAATGCATATAAATCATCACATTCTTTTTCAGGAAAATGTTCTCCATGGTAATTCGCCTTCAGTCATGAAGGCAGCAATTCTTTCTTGGTCAGTCTTTAAAAAAAATGGCTGAATTCTCCCTGATAAATAACGAGGATATCTCGAGTGTATGTGAAGAGCTCTCTCCTGCTTTAAACGCTTCCTTAGCTGGGAGGTTGCAAACTTAAATTAGCCTTTGAGTGTTCTAGAGATACACTCGCCACGGGGACAGATCCGGCAGCGCGGGCGCAGCAAACCCCTACGGGGCTCTGCACAGGAGCTCTGCCTGGGCTTCAGTGATCCGGGGTGATGCTTAGCCAAGGGGTTTGCCTCCCTCCCAGAGGTATGCTCACTGATGTCTGGGTGTACTGTCATTGTCACAGTAGAGCAGAGAAGTGACGCCGACGCTGAGCAGGATAAGGCCGGGACGTTGTTAAACACCCGGCAACGCCAACCTCCGCAAGAAAACATCAGCAGCATCCGG
Source organism: Myocastor coypus (assembly GCA_004027025.1). Classification (NCBI taxonomy): domain Eukaryota; kingdom Metazoa; phylum Chordata; class Mammalia; order Rodentia; family Myocastoridae; genus Myocastor; species Myocastor coypus. The sequence goes on from PVJA010005880.1 coordinate 75,201, forward strand.
GTTGGGGAATCCTTTTCTAGATCTTTCTCCTTCTCTGATTTTGTTGTCTGTCTGCTAATAGTGCAAGACGATGCGACACGGCTTTCTCTCTGCTCAGCGGAGGGCGACAGAAGAGAACTGCTTGGTTTCTCTGGCCGAGCTATTTTGGGACGCACCTGCAGCACAGGTGGATAATCATACATACTTAACTGCAGCGCTGTTGAAAGTCAGGAACAGATGGAATGATTTTCATGCCGTGCTCGTGCTCTCAAACCGAGGTCCATAGGAGGCGATTTGCTGAGTGGAGGGAGGAGGGAGGGCAAAATGCCGCAATGAAAAGTTAACTTTGATATAACTGGAGGGCTTACGGGTTAGCTCAGTTGTTTAAGTGCCTGCTTGGGAAGACCGTAGCAAGCCCAGGGGAATGTGGTTCGATCCCCAGCTCCACCTGCTGTTCCAGTCCATTAGGGCCATTCAGGCAGCCTGAGGCAGCCCAGAACACAAGAGTCACTCTCAGCCGTGCCAGCAAGCAGGTGCAGGGGCCTGGAGTTCGATGGCGGAGCCTGCTGTGCTGGTCCCGCCCCCTGGGGTGCACTGAGATGGCAAAGGAGACTGGATGTTGTGGCACATACCTGTAATCCAGCTCTTAGGAGGCTGTAAGCAGGCGGGCCACTATGAGTCTGAGCTGTAGACCTGTACACCTGTATACCCTTCCCTAAATAACCAAAAAAAGAAAGAAAACGAAAGGAAGAAAAACTATTGAACCTACAATATTTCACTCCCTATGTGCAACAGTGGTAGTGTTGCTGAAGTATCTTTTACTTTGTCATGTACGTAAGACAGAGGCGTGAACATCAGCAGCAATATTAAACGACTGTGAAGTCACTGAGAGAGATTTGAAAATCTCAAAAAATATGCATAATTAAATCCATGAATTTGTTTCAAGGTTAAGCCTTGCTTCCAAAACCACTCCATTTCTTTTTCTTTTTCTTTTTTTTTTTTTTTTAATTAGAGCAAGAGATAATACTGGGGCAAGCAGTACCATGCTGAGTTGCATGGTTTTTCACATTTTTCTACTTGTAAGAAAAACTGTGAAGCACAAAAATATATCCCAGACACAAGTATAAACAGAATCCATCATTGTTAATGTAAAAAGACATAGAAAACTGCTAAGAATTATGGCAGTAGCCATTTCTTTTAGTGAATTTAGTTAATCACTCTGTGCACACACCAGGCTTACGGAACATGCTGAGCTACTGGATCTGGTGCGATCGGCTTCCCAGAAAGCCATGACCAGCTCAAAACAGGGATCCAAGTTTTTTTCTTCTTTTTTTTTTTTTTTTTTTCC